>VWZZ01003730.1:243844-285294 GCA_013399095.1 Psophia crepitans | reverse complement strand
GCTGCTTCCAGCGCAAACCCAAAACACAGCCCCATACTGACTTTCTTGAAGAAAATTAACTCTCTCTCAGCTGAAAACCAGGACAGTGAGCTTGGAAAAGAAATTTCTTGGGACTCTCAGATACAAATCATGTATTTACTTGATACTGTTTTTTATGCACATTGCAGTTGTTTGTGTAAGACTTCCTCACTGTTCCAAGGACGATAATTAATTGGTTATCTGTCAAGCTTACCCCACAGGACCTAATAATCTCCCTGTTTGCTAACGTTCCCTTCCTCTCCAAAGGTTTTTTTTCTTTAAAATTTTATAAATGATTACCATAATTAATTTAAACATGGAGATTTGTTTGCAAGCTGTCCTGAGGCTGAAGTCTGTAGTTGCTTTTTCAGGTCTTGCTGGTGTTGCATGTCTATAACCATGTCTGATCTTTTTTCTGCCATATAATATTGTCTCATAAAAAGTGCTACCTCTCCCTATAAACTCAGTCTTACTTAGAAAATTCATTAATTAGTTCCCATTATCTTTCTTACCTTGCGTATTTTCCTCTCTACTTACAGTTTTATGTAATTTGCTTTACTTGGCTTTGTTTTTTTTCATTAGACCCTGAGCTTTTAAGTTCGGAGATATAACTTGTTTTAATTAGGATCTCATTTGAGAAGAAGCTGTCAGGTAATACAGGACATAAATAGTAGAAATAATTGTCCAGAAATACTTATAAATGCAAATATATCTCCAGTACTTAGAGCATTTTATTTGAAATTTCCTATTTTTATCTAAAAGTTCTCTTCATTTTAGACTCTTGGTCATCCAGCCTATGAAGTTCAACACTGAAAGTTCTGCTGCTGCCGGTGGGTCAAGGGGAGATGTGTCACCTGCTAAAAGTCAAGCTGATCAGTTTTAGTTGCGATGAACTACTAATTTGATGAGCCTCCATATAGGAGAGGTGTAACAGGGAACATTAAACAAACATCCTAGCTTCCAGATGTCCTTGCCATGTCTGAACAGAGCACTGACATTTCTGTCATCAAGTTCTAGTTTAGAATCTCAAGCTCGAGGTATATAGAAAAAAATGATTTTGTGAACTTTGTGACAATGGCTAAACAGAAAAAAAGTTCTACCCTCTCTGGAACATTAATGACAGACCAGATGACACATCTTCCATACAAGAAATGAGATTAAGCACTTTGAAAGCCAAGGCATTTCAATAGAATTGAAATTGAGCTTTTCAGAGCAGACTATCCAATCATCTCATATAGCAAACAAATCACTCTGCTGAGTGATTTTTATAATGTGGAATGTTTTTGGAGTGGTATTGCAAACTTCGTATCATCCTCAAGCACAAACCATCATACACTTGCTATAGAAATGACCCTATTAGGGACAGCTGCACAAGTGACAAATCTGCCAAATAAAGTAGTAGAAATTCTACGCAGTAGCTGTGCTTTTTAAACCTTTCAATTTTGTGAAATACATTTCTCTAATGATGCTCATGTTGTTATTCCAATAATAGATTACATCCAATCACTTCAGGATTTTAAAGTTAGTCTGGGAAAACTTCAGAAAATGTAATTTATCATGCACTTGCCGTCAGCTGTAGAGAGTGAGCTGACAGGCATTTCCTCCTTCTAGTGTCTTTTGGATCACTTTCACCATTTGCTCATGAATTTGGGAAACGAGATGCCAGTCCATTCTACACACTTCTGACAGCTGTGCTGATATTTGCTGTCTCTGTCAAAGGGAGATAGAACAATGTTCATTTTCTCAATAATGAAAATTGGAGTGCTACTTTATCAAATTGCAACCTGTTTTTGCGCCTCAAAGCAATTGGAACTACGCTGGAGCAAAATTCAGTGAGCAACCCTTACTAAGTGTTCTTCCCAAGCCACTGAGCCACTGGCTACCTGTTTCTTAAACATTCTAATAAAGAAATAATGAGATTTCAGGATACAACATTATTTAAAGTTCAGGCTTGAGATGTAACTTTTCATATTTTTAAAGTTTTCATATTTTAAAAATTTTATCTTCCTCTTTAGGGTCAGGCAACTTTGCAGGATGGAGAGAGTATGGCTATGCAGTTAATTGGTTTTACTTTCTAAATTGCTAATAAGAAAGTGTCATTGCGTTTCAGAATCTAGAACTATGCTTGGTTTTTTTGGTGAAGGCCGAGAAGTTGGAAACTAGTGCAAGCTGTGTAGAATGTTTCCCAGAGAGATTTGGACTTCCTCTGTTTCCTCTTCATGGTCAGCCACAACCGTATGGTTCCAGCACAGACAGTGGACAGGGAAAGCTTTAACGTCTGCCAGCAAAATGCTCTTTTGCCCTAACCAGTTGAGGTTGTCTGCCAGTTGACTTGCCCTTACTGTGACCTGCTTTATTCCTCTGATTTGTGTCTGAGGAAAATGGGTCTAAATTCTGCATGTATTATCTAAAGCACTTTGAATGTTTGTTTCACATTATCATTGGAGCCTTACTTATCAGCTGTTTTTAATCCTCTGTAAACATGGTTTAATAGAAAGCATAGGGAAAAGAACAAAGTAATCTAAATCTCCATGTGGATTTTCGTCGGTGATGTAGTATAGGCAAAAGACAAATCCCCCAAAGCCGTGGATCCCCAGTTACAGGACTTGCCTGGTGTATGCTGGAGCAGCAGGAGCTGTCAAGTCTGCAGCTATCCTCTGCATCGCTGCCTTTCACTCGCAGAACAGAAATTACATTTGCTTTGAGCCCCTCCTAAATTTTGGTTCCCAAAGGGGTCTTCACCCTGCAGCAACTGAGAAGCATGATGGGTGGAACAACTCATTCCTTGCTTCTCCTCACTCTCAGGCTGTGCTCCCCTGTGCCCTTTTTGGAAAGCATCAGCTAAATAGATGTCTGTGTAAGGAAGGGAGAGGAATGTTCCCTATGAGTGGCTTTTTTCAGGTTTCCCACCACCAAAGACTGACAGAGACTTCATTATTTATAATTTCTGTAATTTTGTGTTGCCAAGCTGTAATGTAAAATGTCTATGCAGATATTTTTATATGTTTACAGTATTGTCTGGCAGTTGGGGACTCTGTAAGGGTGGAACTTGTGAATTCTAGGTGATTTTATGAAACCGTTGTATTGTGAGAGCTTTGGTGTGGATGTGATCCATGATATGCTGTTAAGGCAGTGTCGTGCCTCCCTCAGAACAGGACTGAGGGCTGGGTGAGAAGAACGTGAAATGGCTGCTGGGCATGCTCTTCAAAATGTGGGTGCAGGGAGGTAAAAATTCAACCTCTAAATAGCCTTTCTCTGGAGCTGCAGCCTAAATTTCCCTCATTATTTAGTATTCTAATATTTGCTTTGAAACATTGCTTTATTGGTTAATTATATAGCATGCCTTTATATGTTCTCTCTCTATAGAAAGTGTTTCCAAGAAAGATTGCAAGATTTCCTTTTACATTACCTGATTTAAATTAAACAGCAGAACCATAACATGCCGTAGCCTTCTCTTAACCTAAAGCACAGTTCTATGGTAGTTTATTTTATTGTTTGTTAACTTGATAGTTTAGTGACTACCAAATGGAAATGTTAATAAATGAAATACATTAAAGCATAACTCATTTATATGCAATATATTATCTCTGCTCCTTTGAACAAATTTATCTTTATGCTCTAATGTAATAGGATCAGCCTTGACCTCTCACTTCAAAATGTTGTCATTGAATCATAAATAGCAAATATAGTGCTATATATATATACACATACGCTATAATTGCAGTTAGATTTGCTTTAGTCTCATGTTGCCTTGTTTCACTGAAGTCAATGAGGTTATGTGGTTAAGCGAGAGCAAAATGTACTCCTTCCATTTAGACTAAAATGGCAAATTACAGGTCTCAGTGCTTCTGGGAACACAGTGAAAGTCACAATAAAATTAAATTATAATTTATGCATTGATGTGAAAGAGGAAACTGAGTGCTCAATAATTTTACGGAAAATTGCAGCTACTAGTGTTGAAATTTTGGGCTTGCTTCTTCATTGCATCTTCATTACCTTGTTACAGCTCATTGTAGAACTTGCGATCTGGTACTGCTTCTCACACAAGAGGAAAGCAGTTTTTGTCTAATGACCAAAGTAAGAGAGTGTCAAACTCATTTTTACCAGAGAGAATGCAAAAAAAAAAAAAAAAAAAAAATAGTTGAAGGGAGTAAGATTGTTTGGTTTTGAACACAGATATGGGCTGAAGCTAACAACATTTCATAATCAAATACCAGAACAGTGACGTTATCATCATAACTATTTAACTCAGAATGAAGAGGGTTGTGATTTACACAAGTCAGTACACATTCATCTGCATTAGCTGAGCGCACAACCATACTATGGTACTCTCTGATGTCACTGGACCATTATATCCTCAGATTCTAACACCCTATCAAAGTGTGAAAAATCACTTACATGTACATTTTAAAGACCAGCTTCTAGGGTATCTATGACCTTTTTTTTTACCAGAAGTACAGAGCACCAGCAGCAGTTGTGATTTATCTGGCACTCCAAAGAAGGGACTAGTTTCTTGAACCCACTACACCTACTTGTGCTGGGTCAGAGCTGGATCTTAGACTATTGTTGAAATTTTAATTTAGTGGGGTAGATGCTTTAACCTGCACTGAGGCAGTGAAGACAATATCCTTATGATAAAGTGAAGAAGGCTTAGGCAGTCTCTGAGAAGTACTGCTTGGTAGTACTGTGGAACTGACAGCCTCCCGTGGACAGGTAATGCTCTGGGAAGTAGTTAGATGAGGATTTTGTGCAGATTTCAAACTCGGAGAATTTGAACTAAGGTATAACTTATGGTAAAACAAACCGAGATATGAAGACAGATTGGTGGTGTGCCAAAAATTGCTGGCTTAAATGTTGATTCTCAATAGATAGGCATGATTATCTCTTCTTCATGAGTTTAGTTTTATTTAAGAAAAAAAAATTCTAGTCTTAAACATCAGTGTAATATTCCTGCAGAAGTTAATGTTATGCATAGAAAAAACTTGGACAGATCATCTGCACTGACTCACCCCTCCATAACCAGCTATGCCTAATATCACACAGTGGGACCTTTCTGTAAGTGGGTGGGCGTGTGGCACTGCCCCAAGTTTTGCATATATAAAAAGTGGAACATGGTGCCCTTTGGCTCCGATCGCTTTCTCCTGCACTCTCAGAAGCTGCGTGGGCCTTTCTGAGTGCATGCTAGAGAATCAGAGAATCACAGAATCACAAGGGTTGGAAGGGACCTCGAAAGATCATCTAGTCCGCCCCCCCTGCCAAGGCAGGGCCATCTAGAGCACATCACTCAGGAACACGTCCAGTCGGGTTTTGAATGTCTCCAGAGAAGGAAAATCCACAACCTCTCTGGGCAGCCTGTTCCAGNGTCACCCCTCAGCCTCCTCTTCTCCAAGCTAAAGAGACCCAGCTCCCTCAGCCTTTCCTCATAAGGGAGATGTTCCACTCCCTTGATCATCTGAGTGGCTCTGCGCTGGACTCTCTCTAGCAGTTCCCTATCCTTCTTGAGCTGAGGGGCCCAGAACTGGACGCAATATTCCAGATGTGGCCTCACCAATGCAGAATAGAGGGGGAGAAGGACCTCCCTCGACCTACTGACCACAGCCCTTCTAATGCACCCCAGGATGCCATTGGCCCTCCTGGCCACCAGGGCACATTGCTGGCTCATGGTCATCCCCCCGTCCACCAGGACCCCCAGGTCCCTTTCCCCTACACTGCTCTCCAGCAGCTCAGTCCCCAACCTGTACTGGCACATGGGATTCTTCTTTCCCTGGTGCCAGACCTTACACTTGTCCTTGTTGAATCTCATCAGGTTCCTCCCCGCCCAGCTCTCCAGCCTATCTAGGTCCCGCTGAATGGCAGCACATCCCTCTGGTGTGTCAGCCACTCCTCCCAGTTTAGTGAAATACAGCAACTTATTTTCTTTCAAAGAGTCATAGAGCAAATAAGTGCCCCCAGCTACAGCTCTGGTTTTTTCACCTTACAGAGGGCAAATGTAGGCTGGTTAAATGGATCAAGGGAAAAATGTAGCTTAGCCATAAGAAAAATAAGTTCTATAATTGATTGGGTCAAGAGGAGCTCAGGGACACCTGCTTGGATGAAAATGGAATGGCATTTACAGCAGAGACAGGAAATCTGATCTAACATGGCTAAAACAACTCAGGAGCCTCAGAGATGTGAGTTGAAACTAAAGTTAGAGGCAAACATGAATAGCTTAAGCTGTGGAGGGCCAACCTTTGTATGCTCAGGGGCTATGTTCATTCCCAGGCAGGTAGATAGGCCAAACCACTATAGTTACATTTCCTGTGAATAGGAGCTTTCCTAGGAAACCCTGCTCAATGTCATCCGAATTCTCTGTTTCTCTGGCTAGCTTTCTTAGCTGATGCCTCCCACCCAGCAGCCAAATCTGGCAGGCTCATAGGTCAGATCAGGCTCCTGGACTGATTTTTTGGCCATCATTATTTGAAACGAATGGGAATTTGTAAGGATAAGTGAAGCGACACAATACAGTAAAAACAGTCACATCCTCCCATACATTATAAATGCGGGAAATAACAGGTTAAAGTTGCAGTTGTCAAGGAAAGTTCTTGCATTCTTTCAGCTGCATTCTGAAAAAGGAACTGAACAATATAGTCTTTAGGCAGTAAGAGCAACCCAGAGTGCTGCTGGCAGTATAAGGAGAAATCCAAAATCAGTTACTATGCCCAGAATGCCAAACATGCTCTTTATGTCCGTCCTCCCCATAATAATGTTTATATCCTTTCCTACAAGTGCTCAGATTCAAGTCCCCACTAGGATTCTCCTGGCAGGCAGAAATCGATACAGCTGCCTCTTGCAGTTGCTAGTAAACAAGTTGTATTGGTCATGGGACACTGGTAGGTGAGCAGGGTGGTTATGTGTATGGTGAGTTCTAGTCCCCATTTGTGACCTCGTGGGAGGACCACAGCCACCTGGAACAAATTAGAGCAAATAGCTTTAATGTGTTCAAGAGATGGGGCAGGAAATTGGAGCCCACCCAATGGTGGTGGGCTGCAGGGAAACCTCAGCGATGTCAGCCCCTGAGGTGTCAGCAGCCTCAGGCTTCATCTACCAAGTAGCTGCTTAGCACAGTCACACATTAGCAACACAAGGGAGGGAAGAACCAGCTATACTGACCCCAGCTTGTGAGTTGCACAAGTATAGAAGAGAGTAAAGGATTAGCCCAGGCACATTAATTACCCACATGTATCTGTGGGAGGACAACATGAGTTGCTAGACCTACGGTTAATGCCTTGTATAACGTCTTTGAGTGTGAATATGTATGCATGCACCTATATAGAGAATGTATATATAAGTGTATAAATAGGCATGGTTAGCTATGGTTCAATGTTCCACTTCGTTTTGAACTGGGATATTGATTTTTTTTTTTTCCTGACTAGGATTATAATGTGGCTACAGAAAATGCTCACTTTTCAGAAAGTCTGTGATTATCACAACAGTCTCTGAATTAATCTGCAGAAACCAATCTTGACCTCATTTTCCAGACCTTGGACAAAATGAAACCGAAGCAGATGACAGCTACGTATTAAATGACAAGTTTGCACAATAATTTATTAGTTAATTTTACCTACTTGGTGATGACTGTCCTTGTACCTTAGGGTTATTCATGTTTTTTTGTTAGCGGCATTTTCCCTTTAATTGTTATAAACATGCTAATAGTGTTCCATACATTCCTCTAGTCATATAAATTTGAGACCTTATTCTATTTTTGTGAAGCTGTTAATTATTTTTCTGTCTAGATTTTTAGTGTGCCTGCAGGAAAGAATGGTTCTGGTCTTGATTTATTTTGAAGTAAGATTCCTGAGGGCTGGATTCAATAATACAATCTATTTGTCTTAAGCACTGCAAAGGCTCATGGCAAAGCCCTGAAAATCAATTTTTTGAGAGACAGAGAAGTTGTGTAGCTGTATACAGGTTTTAGCAGTCCAGAACAGTAAGGATTTTTTTTTAATTGGTCTTTAAATGATTATAGATTTGTTTCTTTTAATAGAGTGATAATCAAGTGTTTAAGGCTCTAAATATAGAAGTTTTAGGTAGGAAAAAGGTGGGAGACGTTTTCAGGGCCAAATAAGAATATATTTCTGAATTTAAAATCCAATCAAAGCAGATTGATTAGAATTTAAGATCTCTCTGACACAGCTGGAAATAAAACCAGAACTAGAATGTGACTTTAACTAGAAATCATTTAATGCTGTTCTGCTTTGCTGACTAAATGCAAAATGTGAGTGGCATTGCTGTCAAAAAGTGCATTTGGAACTGAATTGAGGGATAATTTCAAAGGCTGATAGCGTAGCACACACACAAAGATGGGGGGGAGGCACAGAGAAAAGATGATATTTTAGTCTCAATGTCATTGCCTTGAGTTCAGGCAGCTCCCCAGCGGCAAGCTGCTCTCTGGAACAGCTCAGCTAATGGCCGTGGATGGCGCAGCCTCCGCCGCCTGCCTGGAGGGCTGCGCCAGGCCGTTGGCCAGTGAGGAGGAAGCACTGGTGCTGGCGGCCATCTTGGGCACCCAGTGAAGTGCCCATGCCTGGTGGTGTTGGCACACAAGTGGCTTTGCTTGGTCGCCAGCACAGCAAGTTCTATCTCACCAGGTTTAATCAAATTATAAAGGTTTATAAAGTTACTCATGTGTGAAATCGTTTCCAGATTTGCGATGCAAGTTTAGGAATGAAAATGACGGTTGGGGTCCTTTGAGTTATTCAACCCTTTCCACAGCCAGAGAAATTGGTGTCCTGTGAGACAGGTTGATTCTACGTCTGAGTGAGGCCTGACTGTAATAATCATGAAAAGTAAACAGGGAAATTGTTATGGATAATATTATGCAAAACACAACGAAGGAACTGAAGTGTGTTTCTGATTTGCAATACAACAGGGAATATATCAAAAGATAACGTTTCATTTTGCTTCTGTGGAACAAAGTCTGGGTGTTCAGTATGTGTATTGTTTATATTCTAAAGGTCTTAAAATGTTAACACTGAAGTGGATTTGTTTGAACAGAGTAGAGATACGTTCAGTTCATTGGAAGACTTCACAATATTCAATCATAACTAAGCAGAAAAAACAATTTAAATAAGAGTTTTATTAGACATGAGAGAACTAATCTGTGTTTCAAAATATATTTGCATGGGTTTAAGGGAACTTTTGTGATTGAGAGAAGGTGAAAAAGAGGATTAAAAGTAGAGAATTATATGGCAGGGAGACTTTAAAAAGACACTAGGAATTTAATCCTATAAATCCTGCAGGGATTACAGGGCAGGACTTCAGCTGATAAAAAGTTTTTGTTGCCCCATCGAAGTAATTCTTCTGTGTTTACAGTGGAAGTCTGAAGATTTGTATCTTCAAATTACATTCCCGTATCAAAAAGTCATCTCTGAATGCAAGTCTGTGATCAGGGGTTCACATACATGGAGGTTACATTGCACTGCTGTCTCCCCCTGCCCACCCAGCTGGCTGGTATAGCGCCCAGTGCTGAAGGCAGGGGCTGTACAGAGCCAGTACTCAAGAGCAGGTGAGGTGATAGACCACAGTGACATTTTAAGGCAAGAAAAACTTAGATTATTCAAGAGAAATGGTGCAACACTTGCAAAACATGAATTTACATGCAAGAAAGTATCTTTCTCTACTTTCACCCCCCTGCTCAGCTCATCAGCCCTGGCACAGCAAATCTGCTGCTGAGTGTGTGAGATGGAGGGAGAGCTGTGAGCTGTGCCACCCTGCACACCACTGCGTGCACACTGCACTGTGTGCATGGAGATCTGCCTGGCAGGTCTAGACAGTCTTTTGTTGCCCCATATGTATAACAACAATGTGTTGGACTTCCTACATACGTGCGTGTGGTATGCACTTGTCTAAGGCCTCAAAAAGCCTATGACAACCCTTCAGCTTGTTGAGAAGTTAGTATTGTTGTGGCCTGTATTTTGGAATGGATCTCTGTGACTGTCTCTCTACTTCTGTGAAGCTTCTGACTGATGCATATGAAACAACTTGAACATTTAAGATCTAAAGGAAACCAATTCATGTACAGACTGTCTTGCTACAGATACTTCATAACTAGTGAGACACTTCTTTTGCTTCCACATCACTTTTTAAAGTGAGATGGATACTGTGGAAAAGTTGACATTGAGCAATATATTATTTGCTAATTAGTAGGTTTCTCCCTGTTCTCTTAATAATTTGGAGGTGCTAATTGCTAGCAAATTTTCCTTTTTTAGTAGTGGTAACTGTACTTTTACAGTTATAGAGAGATGTGAGTTGTAGCATTACATGGAATTACATATAAATACTAAACCCTAACATTTTAGTTTGCCTAAAGAGTAGATAATGTGGAATTCAGCAAATACATATCATGCTATTTATGCCCACAGCTTATGGAATGAATAATTTATATGATTAATGTACTATTTTTCTGTTTTTGCAATATCAATAATTGGATCATGATTTCTTGACAGTGTCCGTGTTTATTTGCCAAAATGTCTTCTGAGCTTTTATCTCAAAGGAGGACTACAAATTTAAAAAAACCTACGCTGTGCTGCTTAGTTGTGCCTGTTCAGATAAACAAAACAGTAGAGCTTTATTTTATTCATCGGATAAACCTGTAAGTGTTTCTAGAACAAGTTTGTGTGTGCGAATTTATAATTCTCTTTCTCTGAAATCTCATTCAGTGTTGAAATTTGTTTTCTGTTTGTGCCAACAAAACTTAGGTATCTCAATATTCTAAAAAAAATGCTAAGAAGTCTGGAGAAAATCAAGTAGGTGAATTTAGAATCTAAAATAAAGAACTGGTATCTTTTTTTTTCTGAAATGAAGAAAAAATAAAAGGCAATAAACATAATACTGAGATTGAGCATTTATTTAGTCATCTCCTAATTAGTATTAAAAGTGAAGAAATTCTGGAGACATAATACAAAAAATGTGAACTGAAATGGATGAATTACTGTAACCCTTACAAATTCAGCAGAATGTTGAATTTGTTTTATAAATTAATTATAAATTCTCTGTTGGGTCCAAGGGTGACTCGCTGCTCTTTCTCCCTTGCCTGGTGACTTTCCTTATTTTTAGGAGAGGATGTTATGCATTCTTATCTTGCGTAATTTAGCAGTCGGTTTTCTGATGCAACCCTGATAAACTTGAACAACTTCATAATATAGTACCAATAATAATTTATTTATCAGTTGCAGAAGTGGAATGAGGTTGGTTTTTTTTTTTGGGGTGTGTGTGGTGTTTCTTTGGGTGGTTTTCTTTTTTTGGGGGGGGGGTGTGTGTATGTGTGTGTATGTGTTTGTGGTGTGGGGTTTTTTGTTTGTTTGTTTTTTACATTAGGAATCCTTAACTAAATTAGAAATGAAAAGGAAAAAATCCAAAAGGCTATTATAACCTAGGTTCTGCAATATCTGTTATTAGAGATGACAAGATTTTTTTTTGTGGAGGGTCCACATAACAGTGAATCTTGCAATAATGCTTGACAACAGCTTGAAAATGGATGTGCTGGGACATTTTTGATCTGGAACTGTGCTGGCTTATGGGTAGACATACAAGGGGCTCTGCTCGTGGGATGTTACCCTGTGTTTTTAAACCAAAACTTTTCTATCCATTTTAGAAACTTCTGATGCTTCTTGCATAAATATTTCATTAAATATTTATTTGCCATGCAAAAATTCAAGGAAGCTAACATTTTATTTTTCATTATACACTCAGGTGTAATGCAGATCAGCAATTCTACATGTCTCACATGGAGTCATGAGACACAATGATCATTGACCTCCTACTTTTTCCTGTGAATGTCATCTAAAGAATACAGTGAAGAGGACACTTCACAGACAGGATACCTTTAATTTCCTCAGGCCTCACTTCATATGGGAAAATCTTAAGCACCAGGTGAGTCTGACTATTATACTATCAGAGCGATATATCACAATTAGGAAGCCCAGAATAAATGCAACTGTTTCCTGGTCAACAAAGCATGAGATTAAAGGCTGATGTCCAAATGTGAGAATCCAATTAGCAAGTGACTTATGTCTATGTTACAAAAGTGAAATACTGCTATTTATGTTACTTATTCTAGCACAGTGTGGTTCTTATCCATGTAAATTATAGAAGAATTTATTATGAGTAATTAAATATGTGCTGGAATAACAATATACCATGTTATAAAGAAATGGCATATGAGAAATGAAGTAGAGAAGTAGTGCTTTTTCTTCCACTTCATGTTGTTTTCCACACTGAACAATATACACCAAGGCCTTTAGTGGTTTAAGTTGCTGTGGATACTGACCGCAATTTTGTAACTTTTGTTAAGTTTGAGGATAAACTGACTTGGTAGTCACACAATCTAAAAGGCAGAGAATAGAAAACTCAATTTACATAAAGCACATAGGGTAGGAGAAGCATGTTCTTGAGAAGATGTTTTCGGTATCAGACTGCTACATTCTGCAATGGTAACCAATTCTTGACAGTCTGATGGTGATTTGGATATTCCTGTGATATGTTTCCTAGAACCAAGGGAAATAGAGGGGAAAGTATACTGTTTCTTGGTGATATGTTCCTTGAGGAATAAAACTATGAAGCTTAAAGATTGCTTTGTAAGTGAGGCGTGGTTCTGTTAAAGACTCAAGAGATTTTGGTGGGGGAAAGACTTGAAGGTTATGGGCTAATTTAGATAGAGGTTTATTTCACAGGTCATTTATTTGGATGATTGGGATTTTACAAAAAGAGTCTGGGGAAATGCATTAATTTCTTTAAAGTGACTAAATGTGTATGGTTTTATGATTGTTCTGACTTTATGGGATAACGCACCTTTCTGATTTCCTCTTGATGACTCCCCAGAATGTATTTATAACTCATTAGATTCACGCCTAAGCTATGCAGATGAGTATCTGAACATGTGTGTCTACTGCCTGCATGTAATAATAAATGATTAACAGAAGAAGAGGACTGGGCTGTTAGTTGTAGAGACTAGATTCCCCTTTTTGGATGACCACGAAGAAATTCAGCTGATGGAAGATGGATTTACCCATCTATCCATCTCAGTAGAAACATGAGGCATATATTATGAGATACACATATGTATGTGTGAGGACTGCACCTAAGCTGACACCTTGTTGTTTTAACCTCTTATCTCTTACACAAACACTGTGGATGGAGATCCACAAGGGTGGTACGAGAAGCAGCAAAAAGAGGGAGTCTTAAGGCGGCAAGACAGCCCTGTTTAGGCTAGGGAAATTGGAATAAACACATGAAATTTGAAGGCCACAGTGCCTGGAGTGAGATCTTTTGCTTCATTATCCATGAAATGAATATTAAAGTTGAGACCCCTAAATATGATAATGAGCTAAAGAGAGTACATGCTAAATATACATGACTGTAGTACTTGACTCATGTACCCAAATCATGTTAAACATCATGCCTGGAAGAGAACAGCTAAGATAGGGGGATAAAGGATATTGAGGAAGTTACCCCCAGGGGAAGAGAGAAGAAATTGAAGACCCCAAAGACGCAGTTGATAGGCTGTGCTCCTTCACCACCACCCAAGACAGGGACATCTTCTTGGTAAACACTGCTATTTCACCTTTTTGGTGAGAATACCTGGGATAGTATTTTGCTAGCATTATAATTATAATAATTTTCATATAATAGCACTATTGTAGTAAGTGTATTTATCAGTAGCAATTCTGAACTCTTTATACCTGTCACTTTAATAAACTTTCTGTTAATTTCAACTTTGTGAAACTGAGTCAGTGCAAGACCTCTGGGGGCTCTGACAGGCAAAAGTTGACTCTGATATGTGGCTATATAAGTAATCCTTTAGACATAAACCGTTGACCAAGTCTGGGACTAAGACTGGACCCAGCCGCACCTAGGCTCCTCTCTGAGAAGGAGTTTAGAAAGCAAGGGGGTCCTTTCTGAACCTCGTGACTCAACGGGAGGGCCTCCCTCAGCCACACATCAGACTTTACCTTTTACATGACAGTGGGAAGAGAGGGGAAAATTGAGGATGTATGCTGGCCTTTCAAACAATGTAGAGAATATGCATTGATACGTACTTATGTGTAGGTGTATAAAGTTGAACTAGACACCAAAAAAACCCCAACCCTGACATCAACCAGCTGTGACTCAGAAGTCCTGTATACCTGGTAAACTCTACTGAATAACTGCTCTTATTACTTTGAATACAATACCTTGCTAAATGTGATTGTAAATCCACATTGGTTCAGGGTAATGTGAAGAGAGATGTGTCTAAAATAAACAAGTAAATATATCTCATGTTAGTAGAATCTACATTGTCTAAGCTTGCCCTTGTGATTCCTTTTATCATGGTTGCCTTCATCTTACAAATGTACAGTTAAAATGTTTCTAATCACCAGCTTGTAAGAAGGGGCTTTGAATTAAGCTGTTGACAAATTTGAATGAGGAAATAGTATAATTTTATGGTTTTCATTGTTCTTAGCAGTGCTTGCTTCATCCTTAAAAGCTATCACTGTGTGTGGTCACTTTTCTTTGTTGCAAGTCTCTGTTCTCATCTTGTCATGATATCTGCTCACAGTCCTTGTTATGGATTTCACTGGCATCATTCTTCCAGATGTTGCCAAAGGCTTTTATTCTGGGGGAAAGGTCTTAAAAAAATCCAATTCAGAAGGTGTAAACATGAAAGTGAGAGTTAGTGATCATAGTAATTTGTGAATTCTACTTTGCCAGACTCCCTGGTTTTATAGTATGAAACAAAACTTCATTAGAGAGCATGTGGTTATTGTGACCTCTTCTGACACTGTTGTTTGCTGTTTTCCAGTATTGCTGCAAAATTTTACAGTGGATGAGAACCTTGTGAAAGTATTTATAGTGTCACGAGTAGTTGTCACAGTGTTGTTGGCTCTATAAAGCTGGCAGAGACCAAGCTCCATCTCTTTCTCTTCTGATCCTTCCTGATGCAATTGCATTTCCTGCAATTAAGACCATAAAACTTTCTAGGAAATACTTAAGATTTCATTATAAGTTTTACATTACTTCCACTCTTCCCATCATAATTTAGGAAAATACACTCAAGGGAAGAGATTGAGAAAGTGATTCAGATAAGGTGTCAAATGGGAACGAAATACAAAAATGTTGGCTCTGAACCCGAGGAGGAGAGTGTTAACCCTTATAGATAATCCCTTTTCTATTGCTGGTACTACTTTTACTATTCATTGTAGCTTATGGAAAAGCATAACACAGAGAATGACTTGATTCTTTTTTAACCTTGTCTGTCTTTTCCTCTTTTATCCCTAGTACTTCATGTTTTCAAAACCCTCTTGCATAAACTTGAACAAAAATTTCCTGCAGATTATTTCTTCTGCTAATTAACGCACCAAATGCAGGTTGCTTGAGAGAGAGAGATATATATATAATTTTTTTTTTTTTCCCCAGAGGTTCAGTTTGTTGTTCCCAAATGTTTAGTGTTGTAATATCTATGGTGGAGTCAATTTTCTTAATTTCCTAAGATCTCTGCTATTTCTTGAGATGCAGAAAACAATCAGTGCATTTTTAATTTTATATCTTATTTTTTAATTAATCATCCTGACAGGAGCAGAAATAGCTATCTTCATGCTGTGGCTATAAAAGATACATTCATCTTTGTACTGAACCTCTAGATCTCATGCATGTTACTGTATTAGACTTGGTTACAGCTGAAACATGGAATAAAGCTTTCAGCACAGGTTTCTTTTAAATGCGCTTGTTTTTGAAGCCTAAAGTGATTGTTAATGTAATGAAATGTTTTAGATTCAGCTTTAACACTGGGCAGTAATAACAAAAAGGAAATATTGCTGCATTCAACCAGGTATTTTGTATTTAGTATTATTTATGCTAGGCAGGGAGAATAAAAGATACAGAGGTGGCTTTGGCATAACTATGATTATGCTAGAATTTTGCTTTTCAGTGTTGTTTGTAGGAGCTAATCTGATTTTAAGATTTAAAAAAAATAATATTGCAAACTGTCATTATTCTGTAAAATACAAATTCTGAAGGTTAAACTCATACTAGCTTCACTGTGTACCTTACAGCCAGGTTCCCAGCAGTGCACATCCTTCTATTAGACCAGACCGTATCAGCCTTGAAAAGTCCTTAACATCAAAGTAGCTTCTATAAATAGCAGCATAAGTAGTTTGAACTGATAGAAAATGTCTGCTATTCCCTGGAAGTTCACAGTAATTTCTTTCATTTATTGAGATGTTTTACCACTTCTCTGTCCTCTAGGAAAAGTGTGCGTCTATTCAGTCTGCTTGACATCTAAAGGGTGTGAGATAGGACAGTTATAAATGAACCTTTGGCTTAAGGAGACACATAGGCAGACTGAGGAGGTCAGTCCCATCGAACCATCTGCTACACAAAACCAGAGATGAATTAATGTAGATTTCAGTAGCAGGATTTGTGAAAGCATAATTTAGGAAAACTAAAAAATAAACATTTTGGTTTATAGGGCTTTTATGTCTGGAAGTACACAGAATACCAGGAAATGACAATGCCCAGACGGACTGGTACCTAGTGAGGGTTAGAGATTGAATGCATCCTTTATTTGTGTAACTTAAATTTTATTAAAAGCAACAGGCATTTTACCACTCATATTCACAATGTTGATATCCATTGTGCCGTAAAAGGTTATCAGACAAATACAGAGCACTTCTGAAATCTCACCATAAATTACACATTTCTGTGAGCTTGTTGGGGTACACAGTTTCTTCAAAATTTGTCACCCATAGCAAACCAAATCATGTTATCAAACTTGTTGTCAAATGAGTATGCAGTGATGCACGACGCGTGTATTTTAGATCCCAGATTGTTAGGAGATTATGTAGGCTTACATGCACTAATATGAAAGTAAACTCTTTCACATCTGTCCAGAAACTAATGTCAGTTTAAAGTGACGCTTCAGTATTCCTGTATGCTTTTTGCGTAAGAATACATGCTTTCCTACTGCTTCAGAGCCTTTCCTACTACTGCACCTATTTATAATGCTTTGATTCAATGACTACAGCCACTCACTACCGGCAAAGCTGAAGAGAGCTGTGTAAAAGCAACTAGAGTGTTCAGCTATAGTGGAAAACCAGCACAGGTTAGAATATGAGAAGTGTTATATAAAAAGGAAACAGAAGTGTAAAATTTCACATACCATTGTTCCTGAAAATGTTGCACTATAGACATAAATTGCAAAGACAAAAAAAATCAGAAGTCCAGCAAAAAAAACCAAGAAAGAAGAGAGTCCTAAATGTTTAGATCTGGTGAGAAGCGAGTTGATTTTTCATGTCACAGACTACATCAAAATATATTTTAAAATTCCTTGATAAATTCTCCTTTTGTAAGAAGCTCAAAGGCTTTTTCAGTTTCAGCTTTCGCTGGAGTCTTAACTTTGACAGGTAGATTTGGTAAAGGGGTGTAGGCAGCTGCAAACGCTCTCAGGAGTGTCTGCCTCATGCTGCTAGTTATGGTGAGAAGCCATAAGGCTGCATTTTGTGGTGTGAGGAGCAGTGAAGATATGGGAGTAGGAAGAGACAAGACCAACTTGTGAGTCCCATTAAAGCTGAGCCATCTGCCAGCCATGTGCTGGATTCTTGGGCTCTGGGTCTGAAACGCCATTGTGGTCTGTTGTTAGCTATTGAAGGCTTTCTCTTAGTGGTTGAACTAGAACCGTGCTTGTTAGCACACACCCATGCTGTGCTTTCTCAGGGCAGACAGCTTTATTTACAGAATCCAGACTGCACAAGCTGGTCTCACCAAAGATCTTTATTATAGAGTAAAATGAACCCTTGATAACCAGAGTAACCAGAAATAAGGTTCACTAAAATTGTTTCAGAAAAGGGAGGTAGTCACTGCTCTAACAAATGATCTTCTCCAGTGAAACATTTTCTAGAAGTTAAAACAGGGGTATATTTTAGCAAATGCTAATTGTGCTGTAAGGTTTCATTCTGATTTGGTCTGTGGCCTCTGCTGTTTAGCTGTTCTCTGTCTACAAGCGTTAGGTGGTCTTACATCATTCAATGGTTCAGTGATGCTTATGTCATTAATAATTCTCAGATGCTCTTCTGGAAAGTTGCATGGTAGGATAAATTTTGAATGTGTTACTGTACAGTTTGTCAACAGATAGGGAATTTCAGGCTTTTTAAAAAGTATTTCTCTGTTAAGATGAGGATTTAATTCATACTGTGTCAAGAACACTGATTTTATGATGATGGATGCTGAATGAAAGGCTTTAGAATAGATAAAGAAGAATGCAAGTTATGGGTCGTTATCAGTTCGCTCTTGAGTTTTTTTCCTCATAATTTCTGGATGGGTCTCTTTCTTTGGCAGGCTCCCAGAACAGCAAGTAATACTAGGCTGTTGGACATATGCTATTAAAACTGATTGTCCATGGCTGTGTTCAGACAATTTATATATTCCCTAAAACTTATTTTAAAAGGTCTTTTTTGTTCACACTCTATCTAAAAAGTCAGTTTCAACAAGCAATGCTGAGAGATTTTGATTTACTGTTACGAGTGATGGTTTTAAATGTGCTGGCACTTTCACAGGAAGATGAAAAATATACTCTTGCGTTACATTTTTTTCAACCCTGCCCAGGATTTCAGGTACATAAGGCAGATTGTGCTTTTGTTGTTCAAAGGTTTCTCTGACATTCCCAATGACATTTAGATGTAAATTAATATTTTGTTGATAATTTTTAAGCTAAGCTTTACTAAATACAAAGTTTGTGTACGTTGCAAATCTCTTGATAAGAATGAATAACTCTCTGAACATCTGCAAAAAGATCTGTCATTCTGTGATTTCATTACTATCAAATAATCAGCAGTTATGTAGCTGACTGGGAGTATAAAATACTAAGAATCTATGAATGCAACAGCTTTCTTAGTAATTGGATTACTGAGATTTTGAGGGACCTGTCTGTCAATTGCCCTATAGAAAACAACACAGCTGAGAAATCTGGGGGATGCTGAATCAGTGCTGAAATATTTCTATTAGGAAAATGCCAAACTAAATTTACAAAAATTCTGTATTCATTAAGACTAAGAATATGCGGGTATATATTAATGTTGGGTATACAGAAGGATAATACTATTAATCAGTCACCATACAATACTACCTCTCCATTCTTTTATTCGGAAAGGATTATTGTATGTAGCTACCACAGATTTAATCACTTTTATCTCACTGGAAATACTGCAGTCTGGAAATATTCATTTGGAAAAAAAAAATCTATTTATTAAGAAGTTCTGTTTTTATTTATGTATGCAGCACATATTTTTCTTAGAATGACTTGGCTTTGATTTAAAATTCTTCATACATGATGTTCCGGTTGCCAGGTTCAAAACTGGATCTTTCTGGAGCTTTTAAAAATTGATTTTTAAAGTTCAGTCCTCAACACGAAGAGTAAGTGCTCAAACTAAACATTTAGAATAACTTGAATTTTGACTTTTTTGTTAGTAGAAGTTTGCTAGGTTGAATTTTATTTAGGACATGATTTTAAATTTTTCAAACAATAGTTTCCTACCCAACTCTACATAGTTGTATTTTACAGTGAGCTGCTCCCAGCTGTACACAACCATTAGTGAATGAGTAGTCTAGAAAATTAGTCTGACTTATAAAAAACTTCAGAACAACTTAATTGCAGAGAACCCTGATTGTTACTATCTTCAGTTGAGTGAATGGTGCTCCAGGCATCTAAAAATTAGATCCTTAGTTTTGCTTTTTATTATCATCAGTGGTCTTTTAAAATCTGGGCTTAATCATGCAATGAGTACTCTAGGTGCTCTAAGACTGGGATGTTACAGAGGCCATCTTTTTCTGGTTCAGTGATCCCGACAGATACCTTTCATGTTGTCGTCTTCTCCAGCTTGAAGTGAACTAAAAGATGCATTTGCTCTAATTCAAGCCTTAGCACTGCTTATGTTTAAGTAATAGTGTTGGTTGAAGAAATATCAGCTTGTCAAATTTTACTTTGTGCCTAGTTTGATTGACATGAGCTGTATTTTCTTTCCACCCTACTACGTATATGGTTATGTCACATGACAGAATTTCCCAATTCCTTTTTAACAACATAGTGGTTGTTTCAGATTACTGTTACAGGTGTGTTTGTGAGGTTTTAGGTGGTCTAGGATGGGGAGTTCTCTGTGGGAAGCAAGGATCAATTTCCATACCTCTTACCAGAGCCTTTCTATCTTTGGCGATATTAGATGAATATTAGCTTTTGAATGCTATGGTTGCAGACAAATAGCTTCATATTTACCTGAACTACCAGACAACTATTAGCCTGGAACTAATCTAACAGAGCTTTCTACTCATCAGAAGTTTTTCTGAGGTACTCTTAATCTTCTGCAAAATTAGACAGTTGGGTTACATGATGGTGATATCTAGAAAACTCCATGTTTCTTGATTTCAGCATAGATATTTATATAAACACTCAAGATGTCTCTTATCTTGGTATACATAACTCTTCATGGTACATTTCAGACCAGTGAGAGAAATCTTCATAGATGGAAAAGCACAATTCTAATTAAGCCATTTTCTTCTTTGCATGTTGTTAGGAACAGCCTGACATTTTATTCTGTGAAAATTAAAGTTTGTATGTACATATTTGCAAGAAATGTGTAGCCACACACTGAGAAAGAGAATAGGTGATGTGTTTGGGGTTTTTTATTTTTAAATTTCAAGTAAATAAACAATTGGGTTTGTAATGATAGCAAAAATAGCACTCTAGCATTTTAAGAGTGATGGCATAAAGACCATTTAAATGATTGGATTTAATTACGAAAATGGCTTTACTTACGTAAAAACCAAGAAGAGGAACAATAAAGGTAAATCACCATCTTACAGTGGACTGTAAAATGCGACAAAATTCCAGAAGGAATGTAGCCCAAACTGAAACCACTGAAGTCAGTAGGAATCTTGTACAACCTAGTGCAGCTTGGCAATAGGAGGAAAAAGGAGGAAGCTGGGCCACTCCTCCACTGTTTATACACTGCCTGTGTATGCTGTGACAGAAACTGGAATTAAAAAGAATCACCTGTTCTATTGCTTAGGCCTCTGACTGTTCCCTTGAAAAAGCAGCACGCATCCTGGATGCTCAGCTATTACGGGTATGAAACCCACATGTGAAGAAAAGAAAGTGCAATGATACTTTCATATTTCTTCTTGTGTCCTAATATGCATTTTATTATGTTTATAGTGTCTTTTGGCTATGCAGTGTTAACAATTGTCTGTAGTCTTTTGCTCCTCCTTCCTTTCTCATTTATGCATTATAAATCAGATATACCACTCGGTCCTCTCGACGGTCTCAATGTATAGCTGAGTTGGAGTTTCCCAGCTATAGCTAGTCATGGTTCTCAACCACAGCACGTGTGTGAGGCCAAATTTTCTTTGACTTTTTAAGGAGGTTAGAATAGACCATTACTTTCTTACATGGAGGTAGACAGCCTTGACCAGCTACCATGCAACCTCACTATGCCTTTGCCATGTTTATTGTCCACTAAAAGTCTTTTTCAAATACCTTCTGCATTCTTTGACAGTGAAGCAAAAGTCCTTGTGGTGCATTAGAGCAGACTTTTGTGTAATGAAATTACTAATCTGTGTGCATTTAGACAATCTCTAAGAGTAGAAAATGTTAGAAAATAAAAGCGCATTGAGTAGCCTAAACATTCAGTCACTTGATGTGGGCAACTCTTACTGTATCGTCTAATTTTTTTTTTCTATGATCCTCCTGAAATGCACACAGAACCTTGAAATTCTGTGTGGGTTGCATTTTCATAGAATACGTGTATAATGGCAGGTTCTCAGGAACTTGATTGACACAGTCCTGACATGCAATGGGCAAAGTTTCATCCTTGGAACCATCTATTTGATTTGCATGAGCTACCTATGCACAAATATGTAGCTAGAGGTACAATAAATGGGCTATGTGATGTCGTTATAATACAGAGCTCCAGGTGGCCTCTAAAGACAGAGCTTTTTTATTAATGCCTTGATACTACATATGGATGAAAAGAAAGGTCTTTTCTCTAATAACATGTACAAAGACTGTAATGGATATTTTGTTATTTTAAATTGCATATATGTGCAGTAAAATTGAAACCTAATGTTGACATAGTTCTGAAGCAAATTAAAAGATTATTATCAGCAGAAGTATTGGCTAGTGTGTTTTTCAGTAACCTGTAAATTACGTTTCTCTGAATATATAATTCTAGTTGGTTTACGTTCCTTTAGAGAATTTTCCCTCATCTCTTTTCCTCGTCTGTAAAATATGTCTAAATATAAAAATTATGACTTTTTCAACAAGCATGACGAAGCATATGCAGAAGCTACTTGCCCTGAGGCAGGACATATAAATTATGGTTAACCACAATGTTATCTTGCTCTTTCTAATCACTACTTATATTCCAAGTCACTTTTCCATTAGTGGCTTGTGTAATACTAACCCAACCTTTTTGTGTCAAGGGACCTGTGCAGAATTTAAAGTTCCAAATACCTTTCTGAACAATTAATACTCTGTGCAAAAGAAGAATATTGGCTCTATGGGAACATGTAGTAGCATTGCAAGTTCAAAATTACTAGAAAACGTCGAACAAAATAACATATTATAATAAGGTAATCAGGCAGACCTTGTTGTAGAGCATTAAAATACCTGGGGTTTTTTTTTGCGTTCTAGTTCTGCTTCTCTGCTGTAAGACAGATATTGCTTTTTCTGTATGAAATCTCCCTTCTAATAGAAATATGGCACCTTATATATGCGCAGTGTACACTTTTTTTTGCAGTGACTGTCTGTTATTGGGAAGAAAGATGAGGGATGTGTAATGCTTCCTGTCTCTAATCTCCCTCCTCACAAAGGTCCGTGTCTCAGCAGCACCCTCAGCACATTCAGTCATGTTTCCCTTCCTTGCCTGTCATGTCCTGATGCAATTTTAATTCTGCAGTTGTAGTCTGTCCTTTTAAAGCTAGTATGTCAGATTCTGTTTTCTTCCTCACAAATATTCAGAACTGGGATATGAGCTTAACCATTTCCATATTTTGACAAGAAGGGCTCATGTGGTCCAATATACCTGCTTGGTAGCTTCAGTGCTTTGAATAGTGATTGAAACAAGAAGATAACTTTCATAGCAAACTGGGAATAGGCAAGGTTTGTGCTTTGAATGTAACTTAATTATTAATTAAAGGCAGTTTGAAACTGAGGGCATAATTGGTGAATGGTAGTGCCCATCCTTGGCCACTGTATATATCGACTTGCTGCCTGGGTGGGAGTTCAAAGCAGGCTTCTGCTTGGGCGATTTAGTGAGTTTGTCATTGTTCTGCCCTTTGGTTATTACATTCAGAGATGCTATATATAGGTTGTGCATTCAGTACTACACCAGATGCACAGCACAGAAAAACAGAATTGCTAAACACTTTTCTTTTACGAGATGCTTTTCATTTCCCAGAGTGTTTGATGATGTTCTGGAGAGGATGTCTTTTGGTGGTATTTCATAGAGATTGTTGTGTAATTGGACAGGTATTAACCCAAACTCGGTTTATTTTTCTGTTTCAGGATCACTGTCTTGCACTATCCAAAATACTTAAGGTTCAGACTTCAGCTTTGAACTTACATAGTAGGAGACATTTAGAACGTTGTCATTAAGGTTCATTTCATATCTTTCTCTAGAATTCATAAGCCTCACCACTTTACAATGCATAGAAAGTTACAGAATGAACCAGAAGGTACTAGTTCTGTGGTAGTATAGACCATTTTTGTGCTAGCTTTACAGGAATAAAGATAGCCATCTGCATGGAATTAAAAATATTAAATTGCATCCACCTATATAACTGAAAAGCTTTAAGAGTGTGCACTTCTTGCTGCATCTAAAATGTGCCTTTGTCGATGTTGAATTGGTTTAAATTTCCTCTTTTGTTTTTTCTAGAATTTTTCTGTAAATAGCATTTTTGTCATGTATGTTAGGAAATAGGTAGTTTTCAGTAAAGTCCCTGTGTTTGGATTTGAGAATAATTAATGGTAGTAGTAGAAATGCTCGTGCTTTGCTGAAAATGAATAGCAGTAGTCCTATGCAATTTATTTCACCATAGTAGTTTGTGCAAGATAAAGAAAAATTAGTCATGTATCCAACTTTTGCTTCAATTACTTTTCTTCAAAGGCTTTTATCAGATATTCCTGATGTATGTTCTTTTAAGTGAAAACAGTTTATAGTTCAACCTATCTCAGCCTGAAAATATTCTATAGGGTATGACGGATACACAAAATGCCTAGAAGGAATGTCAGCTAGTCTATATCTGAGCTGATGCATAGCTGATTTTACTTTTTGACCAGAATCGTTCTTTTGTGCCACTTTACTCTGGCCAAAATCACTTTAGTATAGAAATTGTTTTGCAGCTTATGTGGAATGAGCTTGTCGTTTTGATTTGTTTCCTAATAAGATGGTCTAGCATATAGTAACTGTGAACACTGACTTTACCTGACAGCCTTTCTGGTCCTTTTGTCAAGATTAAAGAGATAAGAAAGGTAAATCCTCAAGCAACTAAATGTGGAGTTTTTTAGATTTCTGTAGGTAAGTGTGATACTCATGATGTAGTGTGTGTTCTGTGAACAAATGAAAAACTCTCATCCACAGATGTTTTTTTGAACACTTTGTCCGAAAGCTGTTTTCATATATGAAAACTCAAAAAAGTTTGAATGCATTTTGTAGCTTGGCAACCAGAAGATGTGCAGACACTGTCAGAGAAATGCTGATCCTACATTTCATTAACCTGTATGTCCTCTTTAGTGTAGAGGACACAGTTATGCTGTGTAGTATCTTTTATAGAGATATCAGGGTGCCTGTTTTTACAGTGTGGAAAGAAGAAATGGAAAATTCAGCAGGACAGGAACATTTCTATGTTAGTAGCCAAAACAATAAAATCTGCCTTAGAATTACTGCTTTCCATCAGCGGTAATTCCAACAAAGACATAAAAGTACTGTTGAGCAGCTTATACATGAATAGAAAGGAATAATCACTGGTTGACATGTTACTGGGAATTTTTTGTAATGTCATCTGCTTCCTTAATTTTGGTCCAAATGTGGAACTTTTGGAAATCCACATATAAGTGGTGTATACACTAATCCTATTATTCATTAATAGGATTAATGAATGTACCTCCTGCATAAAGTTTTGAAAATATACGCTCTAGGTCCCATGCTTACTTTTTTTTTTGGTGAATTGATTGTCAAGATAATCCACGTATACGCAAGAACATTCTAACATATGAATTATTTATCTCTTTATAGGCCGGTATTTTGCTCTCCATTTATCATTAATAAGCATTGTTTCTATACCTAGGGGCATTCTAGCAAAACAGTGAAAGTGAGTAATATGTTTTCTTGATGCTTTTAATGGTTATCAGTTCTGGTTAGGTAAGACATCTTGGATGAAATTTATCTTTAAAAAAACCCATAAATTCACTCATCTGTAATTTCAAAAACAAGTAGACAAATTAATGTGTTCTAAAGTTCAAAGTAACTGAAACAGAAGTACTAGTGTATTAAAGCTGCAAACGACTTTCTTAGCTCATGATGTCCTGGCTGCTGTGCTTTCCTAAGCTGAGCAGACACTGATCTGAAAGACAGACATCATGTGTCTCAGTGAAAAGATCCAAAGTAATCTTTTATACAGGTACATTTTCAGAAATATCATTAGTGTTTCTACAGAACTTTTACAAAGGCAAGTTCTTCTTTCTATTGAACTCAAAAATCTGCTGCAATTGCTTATGAACAGAACTCAAGAACTATCAATTAAAAAGAAACAAGAGCCTCACTAATATTATCATGTACTCTTGTTGATACGTATTTGAAGCCCTCTTTATTATCTTCAAAGGCAAGGTTCTTATGTCTGCCATTCTGTGACTGAAAGCAGTTTTCAAGCTGAGATGTGGCTTAATTGCTGAGTTTGAGTTGTGGGGTTTTTTATTTCATTTTCCCCAGAATGACTCTTGAGTCTTACCCACAGCCCTGTGCTATGATCAGTCCTCAAAGAAGAGGACAGTAAATTAAGCTCTTAGCTGATATGCTGTCTAGTACAGAATTATAATGGTATTACTACATATGGCGAGACAAAAACCATACAGACTTTTTTCTTTGATAGAAGAGATTCTGGTTTTGATAGCCTATCTATTGATCAGTCATTACAACCTTAATTTGGCACAACTGAACCCTATATTAAAACTCTTTCATAAAAAAAATTCTGAAGAGGAGGAACTAAAGATGATTCAAGCCTCAACATGAGATAACTTTGGTTCATCCCTATTTTGAAAAAAACACTTCCCTGATTTTTTTTTTTTTTGCATTGTAAAAGCAATTAAATGAGTAAAACTTCTGCTAAATACTTCAAGAAAGAATCTTTAAATTCATTTTCATCCATTTTTTATTATGCTAGAGGAATGGGATTTGTTTCAAATATTTGTGTCACACAATTTTTTGTTTTGTAAACAGACTTTTTTTCTACACGGGATTTAGTAAATTCAGATTCATCTGCATGATCATGTTAGAATTGTATTCAGTGTGGAAATGGAAATCTAGACTACATAAATATTGTTCTTCCCAAAATTTCCTTCAGGCTTTGCCACCCTTGGGTACTAAAATCTACCTTATTTTATATTGCTTAAAACTGGATTTGTTGTGAACATTTTTGATCAGAAGGAGAATGCTATAAGCTGCTCTTTATGAAAACTCATCCGATTCCTTGGGTTCTGGGTATGCAAACATGTATAATGCTTTGTTCAGGCTAGTGTTAGAAAGAGGGTTAAAAGTTGTATATCACAAAACACTTTTGTGTCTTCTGGCTGTGACAAGAACATTTGTATGCTTTAGCTTTCTGTCTGTGAAACAAAGACCAGTGTAATCAGTGATCTTCAAACAGAGTTATCCAGACAGAGAAGTTTCTGAAGATGGAATTCAGGGTGCTGTGGTTTAGTCTGTAATCTCTGGACTTAGATATCAATGCTTAAATATGATTTAAGGGTAAGATTCCAAAACAATCTGCTCTATTTCTGGGTGACACATATGATATGCTAGTCCTATATTGCAGCACCCTTGGTCACTTGTCTGGGTACAAGTCAAAAATATTTCTTAGAGAAGTCTCAGATGAAGAAACTGGAATTTTCAAGTGTAGATTTAAAGCCCAGAAGCTTACTAACTTCTGTCTTGTTAAGAAGAATACATTATTTAGATACAGGATTAGTACCATTAAAATCAAGGAGAAAACTCATTCTGCTCACTGTGATATTCAGCACAATACGAAAACAAAAGGTTAAAAGTTGATGTTGGCTACTACTTTTTGAAGCACTTGGTGGAAGAAATGAGTTATGCTTCTATGACTACAAATTCTATGTTAAGATTATATAGCAAATGAAGATTTTTAGAGTTTACTACTAATTGGGAAGTTACATAATAACAAAGTGACTAAAGATTAAGCAACAAGATTTGGAAAGAGTTATGGAAGTATTAAAAAAAGTTAAGAACATCAGGAGGCTGAGGCCTGTCAGTCTCACTTCAGTGGCTGGTAAAATTATGGAGAAAATTATGCTGGGAGGTACTGAAAAACACCTGAAGGACAACACAGTCACTGGTCACAGCCAACACGGGTTCATGAGAGGGACATCCTTGTTAAAAAACTTGGTTTCCTTTTATGACAAGGTCACCCATCTGGTTGGCCGAGGGAAGCCATTTGATGTCATTTTTTTAGATTTCAGTAAAGTTTTTGATACTGTCTCTCACAGTATCCTCCTGGACAAAATGTCCAGCATACAGTTAGACAAACACATAATACTATGGGTGCGCAACTGGCTGAGGGGTCGGGTCCAAAGAGTTATGTTAAACGGGGTTACATCAGGCTGGCGGCCAGTGACTAGTGGGGTTCCCCAGGGCTCCATTGTAGGGCCAGCTCTTTTTAATGTTTTCATAAATGACCTGAATGTAGGACTAGAAGGTGTTGTAAGCAAGTTTGCGGATGACACCAAATTGGGAGGAGCTGTTGATTCCATCGAGGGTGGAGAGGCCTTGCAGAGAGATCTGGACAGACTAGAGAACTGGGCAATCACCAACCACATGAAGTTTAACAAGAGCAAGTGCTGGATTCTACACCTGGGAAGGGGCAAAGCTGGCTGTACACACAGGCTGGGCAAAGAGATGCTGGAGAGCAGCCATGCTGAGAGGGACTTGGGGGTCTTGGTAGACAGCAAGTTGAACATGAGCCAGCAGTGTGCCCAGGCTGCCAGAAGGGCCAACTGTGTCCTGGGGTACATCAAGCATGGCACTGCCAGCTGCTCTAGGGAAGTGATTGTTCAACTCTACACCGTGCTAGTGCGGCCTCACCTTGAGTACTCTGTGCAGTTTTGGGCACCACAGTACAAAAAGGACATAAAGCTATTGAAGAGTGTCCAGAGGCGGGCAACCAAGATGGTGAAGGGTCTGGAGGGGAAGATGTATGAAGGGAGGCTGAAGTCCCTTGGCTTGTTCAGTCTGGAGAAGAGGAGATTGAGGGGAGACCTCATCGCAGCCTACAGCTTCTTCACAAGTGGGAAGCGAAGGGGCAGGTGCTGATCTCCTCCCTGCGGTGACCAGTGACAGAACCCGAGGGAATGGCATGAAGCTGTGGCAGGGGAGGTTTATGTTGGAGATCAGGAAAAGGTTTTTCACTGAGAGGGTGGTCGGGCACTGGAACAGGCTCCCCAGGGAAGTGGTCCCAGCACAGAGCTTGGCTGAGTTCAAGAAGTGTCTGGACAATGCTCCCAGTCATCTGCTCTGATTGGGCTGGTCCTGTGCGGAGCCAGGAGTTGGACTTGATGATCCTTATGGGTCCTTTCCAACTCAGGATGTTCTATGATTCTGTTAAGGCAAACAGTGAGGATAGGCTATCTGTGTGTATGTGTATTAGTAGCAGAAAAAACATGGTGGTGAGAGAAACAACACTGGTATGTTGAATCCCCTAGCATTTAAAATGTTCATATTTGATGTTTATGAATTTTCAAACTGTTACTATGTGATGAGGGAAAGCGGCACTTTGCACGTACAGCAATACCTCATAATATCATTGTTACTCACATTAAATTCATGTTATGAGAACCCCCTAGTGCTTTCAGTGCAGAAGAACAACTGAGAGCCTGCTGAAAGCAGAGTGTGTTTTCATATCTCTCTGATGACAAGCCCTCTGGGCTCAGATAAGATGAGGTTGAGAGAACGGTCATTTGGTCCATAATAATATCTGAGCAGCAATATCCACATAGCTTTTAAATCAGCTATAATAACTAACTAAAAAAGTTATATCCAGGCTGTGTGCTCTTTATAGATAGCACAAAGATTAAATTCCCAGATGGCTTTTGAAGGAGGGGCAAATGTTATTTTTGGTTGATAAATGGGAATAGTGCTCTTTGAGAGACAGTGGTATCAGGTAAAAATCGACGTCTTTCTTGCTGTGATAGTAATATAATGAAAAAATGTAACTTTCCTTTCTCTTACTACTTTTCCCCCCAATATTCTATACTGACACTGTGCTAGATGTGGTATCTAGTCAGCTTCCCTGCTTTGCCTCTGAACAAGTCACGTGTATATAGTATTATTTATAGCACATATTTTTACCAACATATTTTACTTTTCAAAGATTTAAATTCCTTTTGTGAAGTGTTTTTTACTCCTAGAGGGAAAATAAATTGACAGAAGCATAAAACATTTGCTACTTCTTTCTCAACCTCTTTTTGCCTTAGTATTTTAATCATTCATCAAATGATTCTTCTCTGCAAAATTATGTCATTATAGAGACAGGCCATCTACAAAGATTCATTTCAGAGATCTTACATTGGCTTAATGAAAATTCCAATAGCAGACATATCTGTTAACTTTTTTTTTAAAATTTTGCAATCAATAATACGTTATTGATCTTTTCCCGAGCTTAACTCTTGATGTATTAGTAAAATCTAAGATTACACCTCTACTGCACTTCTAGCAGAAAAATGGATTTCAGTCTACATGAAATGTTTGTTATTCACTAATATGGCAGCTATTGCTGAGTAAGTTCAAGACCAGAATGTATTTATTGTTGCACATATTTTCCTGATGTTCTGGAAACAGTCTTTTAGACACAAAATTAGTATGACCTTATGAAAATAAAGTGAGAGAATAAAAAAAATAAATTGCAAAATACTTTATTTCTCAAAGATGTGTATTTTCAGAAAGAAGACAAGTACAAAACTCCACAACTTCGTATGGAAATCAGTGGGAGTTCTGACCTACTTAGGCTTATGCAATTTTAACCATTGTATTTCTGTGTCAAACCATGTAATGTAATTTATTTTTTGATTTTGGTTTGGTCTGTATACTAAATATTGTTTGAGAGGATTTTTATCGTATATGTGAATCTAAACCAATCTTGTTTTATCAGTGCAGTGGATAAGCTTATGTCTCTTAGGACAGGATTTAAAGTAAGAGTCATCTGCTTCTGTGAATGTCTTTTGTTTTGTTAGTTACAGATAAAATAAGCACAACTAATACTCCTGGCTACAGAACTGTATTTCAACAAACTTGTGAAGAAAAAAAAAAAAAGACTAATTAGATGACGTGGTCTGTAGGAACAAAATAGAAGCAGAAGTGTAAATGAAATACTGATAAAATTAGACAGATGATGCAGTCCAGACCTCTTCCATTCATGGTATGTTTTCCCTACACAAACTTGTCAGAGTTAAACACAAGTATTTTGTGACCTCATAAAAGCATGTCGTATGTATTTTTTTACTTCTAGCTCTTAGTAAATGCATTCAGTTTTCTGTTAACTTAAGAAAAAATACCTGCAAAGATGACAATAGAGGGATACATTGCTATTTTGCTACTAATTAAAATAACTGGATATTTTGTGTCAATTATGAGTTAACCCCAGTAGGCAGCTATTTATCCATTTCCAGGAAAGTTAGGGTGTCATTAGGCATAACAGTTACTTGGGAAGATGAATGCCATAACTCCTAAGAGTCCCCCTTCCTCCTTTTTTCTTCCAGCTTTACTACTGAGCACAACATCATATGGTATGGGATTATCCCTCTGGTCAGTTGCAGTCAGCTGTCTCAGCTGCATCCCTCCCAACTTCTTGTGTGCCCCCAGCCTACTCCCTGGTGGGGCAGCCTGAGAAACAGTGATGGCCTTGATGCTGTGCAAGCATTGTTCATCAATAGCTCACAACATTGGTGTGTTATCAACACTGCTCTGGTCTCAAGCCCAAAACACAGCACCATACGAGCTGCTATGAAAGAAACTAGCTCTATCCCAGCCATAACCCATACAGTGTCTGAAAAGAAGGGACAAAGTGAACAGGCAAGGCATTACCAAAAGAAATAGAAAATAGGTAACTGCAATAGCCTGACCAGAAGAGACCAAACATTCCTGTGTGAGCTACCAAGCAGCTGTGACTTACCTATAAATGTTTGGACACAACAAAGCAAGTAATAGACTGGTCACTAGCATGGTGTGTAACTTTTGGCGAACCTCCAGAGATTATCGTGAACAAATATGCAACCTTGATGTTATTGAGGACTGGGCCCAGGTATGGAGCTCTCTCACACATTTCTTCTGCAGTTCTCCTGTAGCACATAACAGAACTGCACTCAGTGCTCCTCTTTTTTTTTTAAGTTTGTATGTCAGTGTCCTCTAAACTTGTATATATAAAAGAAGCAAATGCTTTCTTTCTATGAGATGTGAGACTTGAGTAAAGTGACATTTCACCTCTTTGCTTTGCAATGTAGATATCACCGTTATGTTGAGCTGAAGATTTGTGCAGTTTGTTCTTGCCTGCCTATCAAGCTGAAGAGCAATTTCATGCCAAGCCTGAGGTCCTCTAGAGAGGGCTAAACATATACATAATTAACTGTAATTTTAGTATAGCTCCTCGGGTTGCCATCATGAAAACTGTATTGGGTTTATTCTTTAATACATTGATTAGAATAGATTATTCAGTAGCAGACAGAACCAGGCACAGCTGAGCAACTTTTGCCATGCTTATGGCATTGGGACCGCTGTTCATGACTTTCTTTGAAAAGGTAAATAGTGTTCTAATGATAATGCTGAACTTGATGCAGAAGGTGGAAAGGGAGAAAAGAAAGAGGCATACCTCTCTGACAACTGATAAATCCTGTTTAAATATGTGACCACATTGTCAACATTTTCCTTTTTTTTTTTTTTTTTTTCCCTTTAAATTTATGCAGATAGTTGTTTTGGTGCATCTCCTGCCTTGAGGATTCCCCTTTTTTATTGTCAGGTTCCTCCAGTCATCATTCCCATAACTTTTTACGTAGTCCCTGTTCTACTCTCATGTCCGAGATCCATTTCAATTTAAGTTTGTACAGGGAATCTTGCTTTCAGTAACACAAGCTAAGGTTGTTCCACTGTGTTTCCTTCTTGCTACCTTTCCCCTCCAAAGCTTGTATGTTTTTGAAGTCAGCCTTCTGGAAGGACATGAAACACTACAGGCAATCATAATTTTGTGTTAATGAAGTTATTTGTCAATGAATTAAAATTCCGAAGTGAAGTTTTCAGTTAATTAAATATGAAAGATTATCAAAAAGTGCAACAGACCCTGTTATTTTGATATTAAGATCTATTTATTTGACACTGCATTTTCAGCTTTCACTATTAGGCAGATTTTCTGCATTAGCAATAAAATCTAAAAAAGAATGAACGAAAAGCACGTTCTGATCAGTTAACCATAGAAAGCTAAAGTCTTGCAGTTTAGCACTTGCCTACAAACCAAAAGTCATTGTCTAAATTTTCAGGTTATGGTCTCGTAGTCTCAAGTAGCTGGAAATGAAATAATTGCTGCTGTAACTATTTAAATGCATTCCCTGTGATCTAATTGCTTTTGCTTTAAGTGATTATGCCCGTTCCTTATTTAGCATGCCTGATAAATCCACTTAGACTTATATGATTTATTTTGTCCTTGCTTTAGGATAGACTAAAATATTGTTGTACTCTGAAACAGGAAGTTAGAACTAAGAATCTGTCATTTATTTGAAACTCAAGTAAATGGATTTAGGTTAATTTCCAGCTGGTTTGAAATAGGTCTCTGAAGGCACAGATTAGGACTGGTCTAGGCTACAAGTGCTGCCTCCTGCTGCCATTGAGCATTCCCTGTATTTGTGCAAATATTCTGTACTTCAGGGTAGCAGTATACAGCAAATAGGCAGCACGTGCCCTGGGTTTTGTATTCCACCCTAGACTGTGCTTTTACGCACACTCGTATGTATCCAGTTGCTTTCGTTTCTTTTGTTCGCAGCAAATGTATATGCCGTGACTGAAGGGATACAGAATAGTCCAAGGGTGAGAGAAAGGAATAATAACGGCTGCTACTGGCTGGCAAAATGTTGTATGTAAACTAATGCATTTTGACTTTTTGTGTGGACAGATGGTAGGTTAAGGCAAACCTAAAGATATTTCCTCCCATGTTGATTTTGTAAGGCAGCATAGCAGATTGTCAGTTTGTATGCTGTTCTAATGGGACAATTTTTTTGACTGCTGGGTTGTTGTATGGTGCTAAAACTATGTGAATTGTAGCTCAGTGCTGTATCCTGGTGAATCAGTGTTTGCAAGTATCTGCAATCATACAGATTGGTTTCCTGAGTGGCTCTGCTTGTGAAGGTTAGTGATTTCTGGCGTGTTAATCTCCCTTCTCTCAGTGCAGCTGTCTAAAAATAAAGGCTGTGGTTGTATTTAATTTTGCAAAATCCAGAATGTAACATTTAACTTGGCTGAACTCAGCGGCTCCATCCAGCCACCTCCTGCCCCCAGCTCCCATGGAAAGTAACTTTCCCCACTTGGTTCTGTTTAATCCCTGTAATGGTGCTCTCCAGCTCTGAGTGGCTGAAGTACCTTCTATTTTGTCCTTCGCCAGCCTCCTTTTGCTGATAGATAAACATGTTGTTACTTGCTTGAAGAAACAGCTTGATACGCATTCTGCAGTGAGCCTGGGAAGCATTACTGTTCAAAGACAGCAGCTGAGGTACTCTCTGAAACTGAGAAGCCCCAACACCCACCTTGATGGGACTGACTCAGCATGTTGCTTTGAAATTTCAACCTCACTGCTGACCCCTATATCGTGTCACCTTTTCGGTTTGGAATTTAGCCTTGTTTCTGAAGGTGTATTTATAACCAAAGCAGGAGAATAAAGTTATTTGAAAAGAAAACCTCTATCAAATTCCTGGGAAGGAATGGATTATGTTACAAAGCCCTCCCCAAGCTTTTTTTTGATTATGTGTAAGAAGCAATACGAAGAGCAGCTGATCTCTGTCTTCATTTAAACGTCAGAGCTCAGGCATTCACTTAGAGGACTGAATACTTTTTTTCACTGTACAGTTCTTCTGACATTCACAGTTAATATTGATACTCTGTAGGCTAGAAATATTACTAGAGAAAGAAGGCCTCAAGGCTGATTCTGCTTTGAATAGAGTTAGTGGAAATTTAACCATCCCTTGTAAAAGGAGGAAGACTAGACCGAAAAAGATTTATAATTCACATGTGTTTAATGGTTATGTATCTGTATGATGCAGATTTACTCACACTATTCTGAGTATATTTAAAAAAGATGGTCTCTCTTATTTTCTAGGGCATTGTCTTGTTTTTAGTCTGTCCATAATTAGTTTCTTTTTATAGAGCAGATCAAGAGAAGTAGCTCGGAAATGTCAAAAAGATGCATGTTTTCTCACATATAAGTGTTTTCTTGCTTTAACTTTATGCAAATACTTTATTATCAATGTTTTTTAAAAGACTACAGAAGGTATATTGACTTTAATTTTTTTCTGTATGATTAATACCAGCCATTTGGTTTTTTGCTTTAATTTGTATGTACTTCAAACTCAGGCACAGAACGGAGAAATGGGCTATATGTATTTAAATATACAGATAAAAATTAAAAGAATTGCAATCCTAATTTTTTTTAGTCACCTACATCGCTATAATGGATCTCTAACATGAAAGTTCTATTTTCAGAAAGTGCTATTACCAGCACTTGTTTTCATTTTTTGTCTTGGAAAAACATTTAATTTCCAACTTAAGTTTTTGCTATATATTTTTAAATTCCCTTATATTATAAATGCTCCTTCTATGTCTCAAGAGGTTAGGTAATTTACTGCTTTTGAGTCAATAAAATTCTTACAGACAGTTGTGCTACTGAAATTTTGGTACAATAACATGTAGAATTTTTTAAAAAAAGAGTGATGAGTAGAGTTACTATCACCCTAGTCACAAAGTTGTGTTTAAATGCATGTTTGTGTGAACTGTACCCTGTATGCTAGTATTCTTGTATATTCTATTCTGTACAAATTCAGTATCACTCAAAAGTCCTTTGTAGCTGCAAATGAAATGTAACTATTCCCTTTTAATATCATGCTAACAATGAAGTGGCAAATGCATAAAACAAGGTATTTAAGGCATATAGATATTCTAGATACTGAGTTAGTATAGAAAAGAAAGACACCATAAACACTGAGAAACTTATATTTAAACTGTAAACCCTTTCATAGAGCAACGGCAACCCCCCCAACCTTCTTATGACCTCACCATGCTGCCTCAAAGACGAGATAATAATGGAAGTATCCTTTGTTTATAGGATCCCATAGTGGCTTTTGTATTTGTGCTACACAACATTTTTCAAAAGATTAATTTCAGCCTTTATATTGTATCTTCCATCTTGGGTTGTAAATGGGGGGAGGGCTTTCTTAGGTTTTCTTTCCCTGTTAAACACATTTACTGTAGAGAGTCAAATCAAAATCTTTAATCATTAACAGGCCGAAGAACTGTTACAGAATACAGAAAAGTCAGTCAACAGAGTTTAATAAAAGCTATACTATCCAATGAAATCATGTAGTGCTGTGCATTTGTACTGTTGTATTAGCTATAAAAATCTAAACCAGTTTATATCATACAGTTATGTAGGTACTTACCATTTTAAAAGAAGCATCAAGTGGAATCAGTGGAACGTCCCCAAGGTGTAATCAATAATTGATTAAAATGATGAGCCTTTGAATGTATTATTTTGAAGTGCACAATCTGAAATTAGAGGAAATTTACTGACAGTTGTATATTTTGTTGAAAGAAGGATTTCTCAGACATATATTAACAACAAAATCGATGTCGTCTGCCTTCTACAGAGTATGAGAAGAGTGATTTATTTTGAGAATGTCTTTCAGCTTGGGTAGCTAGGTAACTTAGCACAGTGCTGCACGAAAGAGTTTGGATTCCATTTTGTGGAGCAGGATTCCAGTGCAGTGAGTGAAGGAGACAGATGGAGTAAGAGGAGGACAGATGGGTACCAAAAATTACAGCCACTGTTTTCAGTACCTGTGCATTAACTGCCATAAATCAATTTATTTTCATTTACTGAAACAGAAAAATCATAGATGATGAAGCCAAAGCATTACAGGGCCCAAAACCACTCTATGTTGAAAGCATATATTTGTAGTGGTTAGTAAGAGTTCTAAATGGGCTACATCTGAGAGTAAAATTTTCTGCAGGCAAGAACCTCAACTCCAGTGCAGTCATTTCATTCTGTTAGGGAGATTTAAACACTTCTCTTATTCAGTGGGGGGAAGATTTGTTGGTTATTCTGCCCTATTGGACAGCTGTACAGCTTGTCTTGGAGACCAGAGGTGGGCTACTGAAGTGATGCAGTGAGTGCAAGGGGGCTGCTTCACTGCAAAGGCTTGAAGCAGCCTGGGAAGGAGCTGAACCTGGAGAGCCCAAAGTAAAGGCTGAAAATACAGGAGGCCACTTTCTCTCCTGCAGCAGCCTCGAATTGCAAGACATGAATGGTGGATTAGAAAATCAAAACAAATTTACTATATATATACCAGCAGCCCTGATCTGCTGCATGACACAGCTGCTCTGTCACATACTTGACCTTGGCTTAATTTGATCATCCCTGTGGTTAAACAGGAAGTTCAGCTGTGAGCCAAATAATTTCTTAACACCCCCCAACCCACCAGCAACTGCCAGTTTGTTGCTGATACTGTTGAATTTTTATATGAACACCTGTCCATTAGAAATTAGATTGTGCCCATCCAGACCATTTATGCTTCTTTTAGAGTGTCTTGCAATTAGTGGACTTTCAAAATTGTAGAATACAAATAGAAATCATCCTTGTATTCAAAATATTTGAGAAATGAAGAAATATAGGTCAGAATATGTAATTGCTCTCATTCTTATTGAATTTTATATCAGGAAGTTTTCTTGCATAGAGGGCACTGCATGAATAGCCACTATATTTTGGCACAGCAAAGAAAAAAGCACAAAAACCTCTGTAAATCAAATATCTTGGAATTGGATTTCTGTCAAATTTTATCTCAATTCCTTTAAAATTTTCCTATAAATAGTTCGAATTAAAAATTCACAGTTCTTATTTTTTTTCAAAATAATTTTCTAATTGAAAATTGTTAATTTTAGGGGGTTTGCTCACTTCTTTTGTAATAAAATATAAATCAAATATTGGTTTTTGTCTTCATGTGAAAAAGGAATGGTTAGACTTTATCCCTCAATCTATTAAATGCAATTGAGTGGTTAATGTACACTGGGACTTCTTATAAAACTCTGTATCTCCACAGTCATTGAGCTTCTTCCCTCTTTCCCCCCAACCCCCGTTTTTCCAGTCTGTTTGGAATAAAATAGATATAAAAATAAGTATAAAATATTGTTTCCTTCAAGTAGGTCAGAGAGAAACTACACAGCTTTTTCCTGAAGGAGTTTAAAATCTTTACCAGCATCAAAAGTGTGAGGAATACTTTCTGATTTCTGTAGTTTAAAGATGGAAAGAAATTATAACTTAATCATTTTGAAAACATAAAATTGCTTTGGAAATTAAACTCAGACTGGAATTTTCTACTACTACTATGATTCTTTTGAAAGCAAACAAGCTTGCAACACACAAAGTAGGCACTCTTAAATCCTTATTAAAAGTAATGGCCACTAATAAGACTGCCCTAATAGGTAACCCTTCAGCCCTTTGAAACCTGGCAGCATGTCGTGTCAGGAACATCTTGAAACTAGTACGGAAGAGCAGTATAATTATTTTGATCTATATAAGTTAGACTTGAAGAAAAGATTGTCCAATGAAAGGGAAAAGGCCACGTTGCTGTCAATACTTATCAGCAGTAAGTCTAAGTGATGTGCATCTTCATTTATATATTTGATTTGTATTCAGCCCAGACTGAGACTGCCCTTTCTCAAACTGCTTAATCACTTTTAATTCCCTAGAGGAATGTCTTTAGAAAAGAGAGCAATCTTGTACAAGGCTCCTGCTGATCGCTAAATTTGGGGCTTCTTGCCCTGATGTGGAGAGAGAAAGAACATGTATGCACTGCAGAGAAGAGGGCTCTTTGTTAAAAATCTCTTGGCAGTCCTCAGCTATTATGTGCTGAAGACTGTTACCTATGTACTAAGGCTAATTTAAGTTGGGGCAAAGAGGAAATCTCTCTACACTGGTCAAAACTCAAGTGCTTGATCTTGTTTCTATGCACTACGAAAGACGCTATGCCAGTTTAAATCCTTCCTTGAGCTATCATCCCAGTGGTTTTGGTTCCACTGTTCTGCTTGGAGAGGGAGTCCACCATGCATACTAGCTTATTAAGGTAACAGAAGATGACAATGAAACAGCTGTGGGGCGTATATGTCAAAAAAAAAAAAAAAGTAACAAGCTTCTGTACAAATACAAATGGGAATAAATGCCCAGGATATTTGCTGCTTTTGGAGCATCTGTCAAGAGCTGAGTATCCAACAGGATTCCCATCTAGGAACTTACTCTTACAAAGGAATTGTTTCTTTCTGTATTTTTGTCATCCAATCATTTGCAAATGAGTTGAGCTTCATCATCTAAGTCGCAAGTTGAAACAAGTGTATTTCGTTCTGCATGTATACACAACATGTATGAATTGGCCTAATGGATTAGTTCAGTTACTAAAATCAATCGAACAGCAGACTCCATTCTATATGTGAAATTGGAATCTTAAATTTAAGCTCTAGGTGTCACTGTTTCAGATAACAAAAAACCTTTCAAATTAGTTACTTCAGTTTGGTTTCACTTCAACAATGTAAATTAATACAAATGAGAGTGGACTATGAAGACAATAGTATCATCTGTATAACTGGTATAAGAATATGTTAGAAAAAGTTTGGAGGGCTTGAGAGTTCAGAATCCACATCTCAACTTTGTGTGCCTCAATCACACCAGCAGGTGGGACTGGCTGTGGGGCGAGCACTGTGTGTGTTTGACCAGCACCATACTAGCCAGCAGTCAGAAAGCTCTAAGAGTTTTACCCGTAGAAAGCAGTTACAGAATACTAGGTACTGTAGTACAAAAAAGAAAGAAAGAAAGAAAGAAAAAAATTAGTTATTCTTCTGTCCACTACAGGTGAATTGAATGGTCTGTAAATAACCCTCTCTTTTTACCTCATGTGTGTCCTTGCACAAAAATGCTGCTACCAAACTGTTCTGAATATGTCTTTGCCTAATTCAAAAGCTCAAATCAGTGATTAGTAAGAGTCTTGGGCTTCGCTTTGCTATTTCACTGTTTAGTAGATTAAAAAGGAAACTTATTCTGCTTATATCTTTGGGAATTCTCACCTACTGTTCTTAGTTACTTATTCCCAAATCTTCAAAATAATAAAAAGGCCATGGGCAAGCACTTTTTCTCCTGACACTAACTGTTCTTATTGAAATTGCAACCTCTTGTTTGTGAGGAGGGGGAAGAAGGGAAGTATAAAGGCTTGAGACAGGTTTAGTCATGACTAAAACCGATTTAGATCAGTTGGCAAGGGCTTGAACAAATGTAGGGACAAGCTGAGGGGATGTGTTTAGGACCATACCATGAAAAATAAACATAGAGAAACATGAAAAATATAGCAAGGAGAATGATGAAGAAAAGAACAAATGAAGGTATGAAGGAACTTAAAGATTGGAGAGACAACAGTAATTGTTAGAAATAAAACTTGAACAAATAGGATAGCAAAAATCCAGAGGAATGCATATCAAGAAAACAGAGAAAGTGCGAGTGTAAAAGGGTTGGGACTAAGAAAGAGAGAGGTTTTCAGAAGATAACACTTATTTATCAATCTGTCTGACTACTTCTGTTCTACACTCGTGATTTCCTGATCCCCCATCCCTCACATATGCCATTGACTTGTAGGCTTTTTTCTCAAACCAGCTAGATGTCTTCAGGATAAATTGTGCTAATATCAATAAAATTGTATGGTTTAGATTGCTATATGAGATGCAGAAGGTTTTGGTCCCTATACAGTAAGAACATGGCAAATCTATTCCTGCTAGGTCTGAGTCCTGTGGCTATGAGCTGGTGCTCACTAACTGCCCTAGGAATTGATTCCATAGCTCCCCTGTCCCCAACAGTATATATGTGACTTTCATCTAGCAGTGACTTTATATTACTACATGTATAACAAACTATGTACAGAGGTCTCTAGAGGTTTAGACATGAATGTGAATCTCCTCTTTTTGAGGAGAAAATTCTTCTCTGAAAGGGTGGTCGGGCATTGGAACGGGTTGCCCAGGGAGGTGGTGGAGTCACCATCCCTGAGGGTGTTTAAGGAAAGGTTAGATATGGTACTTAGGGACGTGGTTTAGTGGGTAATAGGTGGTGGGGGGATGGTTGGACTAGATGATCCTTGAGGTCACTTCCAACCTTAATGATTCTATTCTATTCTATTCTATTCTATTCTATCTTCTGTAAAGATGCTTTCAGTATATTAGAAGGTCCTTATTTGTCTGTACTCATTTAACTGTTCTTTCCACCCTGGTAAATAACTTTCAGTAAAGCATGCAATGTCAAACTTTTCTGGGGGGAGGGGAAGTGGGTGGAGCATCCAAACTAATTTCTAGAACATTGAAGAAGAATAGGATGGGGAACCTGGACACATTTTTAGAATTTTTAGCTCTAAGGGTTGGGTATTAATAAGTTTGTGTGATAGAAACAGGAATCAAAGCACCTTGCTCTCTGTATATGGTTTGTATAGGATCACCTGTGAATCAGATAATTTTAAAAATATCCAGTTCTAAGTTTCTGATAATACTTTCTTCTGACTTTTGAAAAGCGTTTTATCAGTATAATAGATTATGTTCTTTTTCCTTGGATAGTTTTAAAATTTGTATATATAAAAATTCCTCAGCCAGGTGCAAATACAGAATACTGGGTACATGCACAAATATTAAGCAGACAAGCTTGTGTAAGGAACCTGATTTTGTGATAATGAATGTTCTGCAGAATGGCTACCATGATATATTCTCCTACTTAGCAATAGGAGAGGGATGTGTAACTAAATAATTCATTAGAATGATGAAGATCGTGTTTAAGGCACATTTGTTTTTTTCAGCCCCCTTCCGTGCTGTGCCCCTGCCCCC
>VWZZ01003730.1:223426-243815 GCA_013399095.1 Psophia crepitans | reverse complement strand
CCCCAACATCTAGCTTGCTAAAGAATTTATCACTCCAGAGGGTGATGGTCTGATGTATGATTTCTTTCTTGCCAGCTATCTTTTACAGGCATTTGTGCCACCTTATTCCCTTGACTCCATCTGAAAGGAAAGGTGTAGGATCATATGTCACTGAATGCCCTTGCATGGGAAAAGAGGCATTCAAATGCTTGGCTTTTGCCATGCCTTTAATCCAGCTGGAGAAGTTCAGTAAGCCTCACTACTAAAATCTTTAAGCAAACAACAATTATGACCACTATGATACTTGCTGTAATTTATGTTAAAGACTAATTAACTAGAAACCACTGGTTATGCTCAAAACTTTCATTTTTTAGAATAGAATGTTTTGTTGTCCTTACTTTCTATAGCTGTTCCTGTAAGCCTAGAATTGAATCTCAAGTGTTGATTTGTTCTGATGGTATTTGTATTTGGAAACGTCAGATATTTTAGGAGAAGTTTTATTCCTACAAGATTTTGAATTGCAGACCTATTATGTAAATTTTATCCTTGCAAAGCTGGATGGAATTTACCCAATTCTAAACCTTAAACATTTTGTGAAATGCCTGTATTAAAATATGGCCTCAGAGTTAGGAAAAAAATAATACCTGAAGCTAATCTAAACTAATCTAATAAAGAGTATTGTGTGTGTGTGTGTGTCTGTATATGACAATGTGAGGATGATAAGTTCTACTGTAAATATCCATTTATTTTGTAATGACTGCTGCATATTGTAAGCAGAGCATCCGTATGCTGCCTGAAATTAATTCCTTAGTTAGTAGCAGTAGCAGACTTCTGATTTCTTTGTTAAATAGCTGTTCGTTGCAAAGTTCATGCCACCCTTACTTACCTGAAGCTGTACTGCATTTAGATAAAATAATGACCAAGGTCCAGTCCTTCAGCCCACCATTATTTGAATTATTTTTTTTTCTTAGTGGTGAAATCAGCAGAACTTCTCATCACAGGCTAGAGGCTCAGAATTGGCTCCTTGTGTCTGTTGAGCACCATAATTCCATACCAGCTTGACTTCTAATTATGTTCTCTGATGTTTCGTGAAGTCTTTATCTGCTTTATACTGCAGTGACAAAGGCCGAGTATATTTTCAACAGAGGCTTATCATAATATTTTACAGTCTCATTAAAATTTTTGGCCAGTCTAGTCTACAATTTCATCTTTTTTTAATGCAATTCCATTTTCTCTATATTGCCTACACATACTGAATTTAGAGGAGACTTTACTTCATAAAGCATCTGCTTTGGTTACAGTCATTTTACACTTATTTCATCATTATTGCATGAGATTTGTATTGAGTATATAATTTAGCCTGCTGTTTGCTCTGTGTTCAGCCCAAACATGAATTCTCTGCTGTAGCACTTTCATTAAAAGAAAAAATGAAAGCACTTAAACATTAGAAAAAAGACAGGTAAAAATAACTCCTTGTCCTTTAGGAAAACACATTTTATTCTTTCTCTCATCTGAAACAGTTTCCCTGAGAAATATTCTCGAGTTGTCTGTTTTCAAGCAAGTTCTTATTCTCTCACGCATCCAATCTAAAACATCATTTTGCTGCTTTGTGAAATTGAATCAGAGACTTGCAAAATTCAAAATCATTTAGAGTTGTAAATAACACTCCTCCTATCAAGTACTAAGTAATAAGCCATCACTGTTTCACAGTGCCGGAAATAAAAATACGCTCTGCTATGTGTTACAAAAAAAGTTCTTAAGTCTTCTTTTTAAAAAAAAAGTTTGAAAAGTAATTAAAAAGAGTTTGGGGAGTTCCTGAAGAGTTAGTGTTTGCTGCCTATCTTTATACATCTCAAATGTTGAAAAGGAATCACTGTTGCTGCTCCTGCAGTACCAGAAACGAAATTCAAAATTTGTTTACACAACTAACGGTTCGTTCATTTCATATTAAAGGTGGAAACGCAGTATTTTTGTCTGTATTGAACTGAGGTTTGTTAACTGCAAAGCACTGCTACAGTGACTTACATGAATGGGAATTTATACCTACAGTACAAAACAGGTATCCATTGTCCTTATAAATGCCTTGTGCTCATTTTACAGAAAAACAAAGCAAGTAATGATGCTATAATTAACTTTACAGCAAACTAATCAGATACATTTTGTTACTTCAACCTTCACAAAACTTAGTTCTTTTTCTACAAAGAAGATCACAGGGGGTGGTGCCTGAAATGGCACTTGCTGGTGGGTAATGATTACTGTTACAGGGCACTCACATTTTTGGGTCAGAATGTGAGAAACTGGTGCTAGCTGAGCACTCTTCTAGATCTAGTTCTGAAACAGTCTCTTCAATTGCTCTTGAATCTTTGAATCCCTCCCCTATTCTCTTCCCTTCTAGAATTCAAGTGTTAATGGAGTAATTTAAAAAGTCTTGCATCTCTCAGAACAGTTAAGTGTGTACAAGTATGAAAGATGTATTGTGAGACAATGTTTCTGGACTCTGATACCTGTATGGTGTATTTTCGGAACAGAAATTAACTGGTGCTTCTTCTGGACTTCACAAGCAGTTGTTTGTCCTGTATCTTTTCTTTTGTTCGTAGAAAAGGATGGTCTTTGAGAGGGCTTCTATTCAGGACATAATTTCTGCTTGGCATTTCAGACCTCTTCTTTGGATATGTCTGTGTACGGAGTGGCTTTTGCTGTTATGTATTTTGTAGTCTTACACCTTTTTTTTAACCAAAGACTTATCTGCTTATCACTAATTTCTGTCTCAGTACCCTACATTGTACAATGACACCTTAGGCCTTGTTAGCAACATACTTAATATTTCTTCAGAATACTTTATTGAATATTTATTGTGATGACCAGAGCGTAAAGTAGTCCTATTCCCCAATAACTTATTTCATTCTAATATTCTCTTCATACCAATTTTGATTTCACATCTCTACTCCTTGAGCTATCTGCACCTATTTAATTTTTGTATGACAAAGCACTGCATACGTCTGTGCAGGTCTATAAATAAAAAGCAATAAGCTGACATTGTTCACCTGTATCAAAGGTATTTCATACCCTTTTTTCTGGTATACTTGCTATTAAACTTCTGTCTCTTTATACCTATCACCTGTCTGTATTTCCCATGTCCCTCCTCCCCTTTTCTGGCAATTGAGAGTTTTCAGCCACAAATGAAGCATAATACACCATTACTCTCTTCACTATGTTTACCTCTGTGCATGGGTTCACACAGGCATCGCAGACACTTTTTCTTCTATAGTATATAAAAGAAACTGTCTACAGTCATATATGTTTGCTGTCACACATATGAATTACTGCTTATTTCAAGCAATATATCTAAAAATGAGAAAGTTGGAGATCTCATTAAAATCTGTCTCTGGAGTGAAGGCAAGGCTAAAAACCAGAAAGCAATGATGGGCTGAGATCACTGGCAACTCAACGATCGTGATGATCTAATCAGGCCACTTATTACATAATGTCTGTAGCAGTACCTAATATATTTTAAGAGGTCATGTTATACTTGTGCATGGAAATTGTCCTATGTTTATAAAATTCAGCTGGACATGTGTGTTGTCTTTTTTTCAAGACTCAACTATAGCCAGACACCTGGCTGTAACTGGTCAAGCAGGACTGAAGACTGGTCTCAGCCTGACCATAGCTGCCTACCCATCTGACACAGGAGACAGTAGCACTAATTGCTCTAAGGCACTCAGCAGATTGCTTTTGCTTTTACTCACATTGCATACTACTGTAACTCATTTTGTGGCTTGCTCATTAGCCCTGCTCTTTAGACACTGATTCCTGCTCTTGCTCCTAGATCTTCCCACTTGTAGTACAATCCCCCTTTGGGGCTTCCTCACTTAGCTTCCCTTCTGGCAGTGCTCCTATTTCTCAAGCTCTTGCATTCCATGGTTTCTCCAGCTCTTGACTTAGGGTCATCTTAGATCTTTCACTTATTAAACAAAATGAGAAGTTGAGCAGAGACTTTGATGACAATTTCAGTATAAGGCTAGATTTAATACTTAGATTACTGTTGCAATGTGGTACGTCAGTTTCTGATGCTCTCTGTTTATGTCGTTTATTCATGCAGGTTTTTTATAATTTTAGGTATCTGGGGATTTAAAAAAATAACGTTTGAGCTCTGTAACATCTAAAAGTGCAGCTTTAATTTACAATCAAAAGATATTAAGACTTCCTCATAAACACCTTTGATTGAAGGACCTGAAACCTAAGACAAATGCTTCATAAAATTTTGTTAGATTTTTAACAATCACAAATTATGGTGACAATACAGTCTGTTACACCAAACATGCTACAAGATTTATAAATCCAAGTAAAGAGTTATGGAGAAGTCAGGGAAAGGAGTAGATACTTTGGGTGTCAGAAGAAATAGTTGATGCATTTCAGTTTGAATTTTATACACATTCAGCAAGATATACAAGTAAAGCAGGATATCTGGGTTGTTTTAAAATGTATATGTGTCAACCTTAAAAATATATGGTGCCATATGAGAGGATGGAGAAAAAGCCAACAAATTCCCAACAGTGAGGTAAATCAGCATGCCCTTAAGTGGTAACAATCAGATATTTTAAGGGCTTTAGAGCACTTCATGTGTATTCATCCTTTTTTATTTCTTTTTCCAGAATGTTGGGCAAAACCACAGAGAATTTTGTCTTGCCGCAATACTACTGATGTATGCTGTAGTTACAATCTGTTCAAAGAACCAATGAAATGATGCAGGCCTCCTAAGTGAACTGCAGTGCTCGCTGATTTTTCTGATTGTAAAATAACAAAATAGTCAATGGGTAACTAAATTAAACCACAAAATTCTAGGTCAGAAACCCTGAGTAGGGAAATGTCCTAAGAAAAGAACAGCTCAGTCTAATCTTATATTCACTTCTAACACACAGGAGTGTAATCCTGTCATTTAGATAGATGAAAATAAAAGGCTTTTGTGTACATAGGCTAAGTCAAGATTTTCACATTACTGTGCTGCGCTGTAATTTTAGCACTAGGGTTGCATGTGAAGAAGTTAGCTTTCAGCTGTTTAGGTCCATGAGCTGAACGAATTGCCCACCTTTTTTTAATCACAGAATCACAGAATGGTTAGGGTTGGAAGGGACCACAAGGATCATCTAGTTTCAACCCCCCTGCCATGGACAGGGACACCCTCCACTAGACCAGGNCTGAACATGCCCAACTCCCTCAGCCTGTCCTCATAGGAGAGGTGCTCCATCCCTCTGATCAGCTTTGTGGCCCTCCTCTGGACTTGCTCCAGCAGCTCCACGTACTTCCTGTACTGAGGATTCCAGAGCTGGATGCAGTACTCCAGGTGGGGTCTCACAAGAGTGGAGCAGAGGGGGAGAATCACCTCCCTCGCCCTGCTGGCCACACTGTTTTTGATGCAGCCCAGGACACGGTTGGCTTTCTGGGCTGCCAGCGCACACTGCCAGCTCATGTTGAGTTTGTTATCAACCAGCACCCCCAAGTCCTTCTCCTCAGGGCTGCTCTTGATCCGTTCTCCGCCCGCCTGTAGTTGTGCTTGGGATTGTGCCAACCCACATGTAGGTACTGGAAGGCTACTACAAATGGGCTCCCCAGAACCTTCTCTTCTCCAGGCTGAAAAATCCCAACTCTTTTCATAGGAGAGGTGCTTCAGCCCTCTGATCATCTCTTTGGCCCTCTGAACTTGCTCCAATCTTTCTACTTTCTGCACCTATAAATCTTTTTCACATTGTTTTATATAGGTAGCAGTACTCTTAGTCCCATTGAAAAGCTGAAATCTGTCTGGAATATATAATTTCAGCATACAGCTTTCATACTCCTGTGCATTTGTCACTTACCTTTTGCACTTGCTTTTGAAACTACACCAAGTTTAGCAGTTGGTGCTTGTAAAATTAGGAAGTGCCAGTCAACAGAAGGACCCTTGCCAATGTGTTTATTTCTGTGCATTATGACTGTTTATAATAAATTTTAATAAGTTTGAAAATATAACATCCTTTCCTACCAAACTGTTCCTTCCCATTTTGGCACCCTGTACCTCTGTCTCACTCTGCCACGATTTTGTTGCTTACAGAACTGATCCCATAGTTGTTCCTCAAATTCCTTCCCAATGATTATGCACAACGGCAGAATTCAGCCTTCAATTTTTATCTACCCTTTCAAAGAAATGAGTCTTATACAATCACATCATCTATCTCTGTTTAACTTTTAATTGCATGCTTAAAAATATTTAACCATAATTTTTGTCTGGTAAATTCAGCCAAATTTGAAAGAATGATAGATTTCCTAAAGATCGCACACACATTTTGTGAAAATCATCAGCATGAGTAGAGGAGAGAGACCAAAATTACATTCCCCGCTAAGAGACTGAAAAGAAAACTCGGTGACTATAGACTTTGTTTGCTAGCAGCTAGCTGGTAAATTTTAATGTACATATAGAACACTGTAGTGGCATAGATGGGAAGAGTCTCTTGGGGCACTGGGATAGATAAGGATGTTGCTTTTGAAGATATTTCTGTGATATTGTTAATACAGAAGCATTACCTATTATATCAGCATATCTATGGGAATGTTGGCATTTCTTTTTAGTTATTTTTACTACAATGTGGTTCAAGTTATTCTTTCACTTAACAAACTATATTAAAGGTACTTGGAAAACTTAGCTTAAATCCCAATTTCAAATAAGAAGAAATTTAGTAGGCTTTACTATGCATTATTCATACTTTTTTTTCCCCCTCCTACTTGTCCCTATGTGGACAAAACAAACACATAGATGTATGTTAAGTTGGAGGTAAAGAAAACTCAACTGCAATATTACATTTTAATTGCAAACATCACTGTCCCCATCTTCAATACCAGTTCAATGCATGGCATTATTCAGATTTACAAATGGAGGTGGTAACACTATAGTATCATAAAGCCTGACAGCATGCAGTATAGTGTATAGCAGTGTATCGTGTACAGCATCAATATGGATGCAGTGCTCAGGTTTGTCCTTAAAAATACATATCTGAAGGTTCTGATTCTTTAGATTTATCTACGATATTAGAGTCTCATGGGCACCACCACACAAGCTTGTAATCTGGAGGACTGAAATGTAAGATCAGAATTTAAACAAAGAGAAAACACAAACCACCACTGGAGAAAGAAGAGAAAACCTTAGTTTAGGGCCTTCTTTTGCTTTAATACTTTGATAATGATTTGATGACTAATTTTGTGTGTGTGTGATCTAGCATTTATTGTAGACTTGTGTAACAGCCTGCTGTGGTGCTGATTGTTATTCATATTAGGTTTTTCACTTCCTACTTTTTGGAAGCAGTTTGAATGCCAAATAGTAGCAGTCATCTGTCAGATAATAGATAGGAATCTGGGATTGTAATTAAATGTAGCTACGGTACATGTACTTAAATACTAATTAAAAGGCACTGACTATGAGATCATAATCTGAGTGATTATAACTAGACTCAATTTATGAACAGATCCTGTCCAAATAAGATTTTGTCACATTCTTAATTCTTGTCTTGCATAGAAATAGCTAAGAAACTCACTCCTTCCAAAGAGAGTTTCTGTCTTAAAGTTCTTGCACCACAAACCAAAGTGTTGTGAAAGATTTGATCATCCAGCACTGGAATGCTATTCCAAATTGTCCTTGTGTTAGTTTGTCAAGTGTTTCATTCGGTTCATGAGTACTTTACTAATAAGTGTATGTTAGATGTGACACAGGAAACAAGACTATAGTTAAGCTTCCCAGAACTTCTCATTATAAGAGTTTGCATTCAGTTGCTAGGAGCTTAGCCAAACTTTTGAAGTATTTGGGCTGAAATGTGGGTTTGCATCATGATACAGGCTTTTAATTATGGGAGGGCACACTGTTCTTCTACAATTCATTCCCTGCCTACCTCGTTCAGGTCACAAGATGGATAGTACTCATTTAATGGGCAGTTTTCCAATATGTCATTTGAAAATGTGCTTCATTCAGTTTGGTGGCCCCTTTGCCTGCTGCAACATTCAAATCTTTCTCTGAATACGACACTATTGATTTCCTCATAAGAGTGATGGGCTCCAATGAAACTACAATATCTCAGGGTTCACAAATGTTACTGTCTCCATTTTATAATACTCTTGTGAATGAGTGGTCATTATTATTTCCATTTTGCAACATGGTAATATGGCCCAGTAATATATCACCAGTTTGGGTGTCTAATACAAAATTATGATTAGCTTATTTCTCAAAGTACATAATTTTTAATATTGGTCCAGAGCTGGAGTTTTTAAAACTAGCAACTCAATTCACTTCCCTTGTAGCTATTCCTTCTTAAAACTTCTGCAAACCTAATCCTTTGTGTGTCAGACTGAGTGCTCAGAATACACAGCAGCTTCTTATGGAAGTTCTGACTGAAGCCATTTGCCTGGGATCATGCAGGAATCAGTGGCAGAACTAAGAAGAAATTTCAGAAAACCTGGGCCTCCTTTCAATTTCTGTAACAATGGAAAGTGGGTTTACAAACCTCAGGGTTCTCTACACAGCTGGCTTTTATCCTCTGAATGTCATCTTCCCGGTGCACTACAGTGACAAGATTTTCTGTTTAAATTAAAAAAACGCTGATGCTTAATGTTTTGCAGATAAGTAGGAGTTAGCAAGACATATGTTAAGAACAAAAATGAAACATAATTTATGCCCATAAAAGCAGTAGTCTTATTTAAGTAATATTTAAATCTCTCTCACAATCTTTGTTCTTGAGCTTAACTTAAAAACCCTGCTGGCATTTTTACTCCAGTCACTTGCAAAATGCACATGCTTGGGATCTACATGATGCAGCCCATGCATTATTTTAAAATTATATCAATATTTCAGGTCCAGAGAGAGGTAGGCTGGATTGACCTAACGGCAAATTTCAGAATTCTTCTCTGACAATATCTGCAACCCATCTTTACTGAAAAATGGTTTGAAAGTAGGAGCTGGGAATTCTCAAGTAAATTACTTTTTTTGGAGCCATTTTATTAAGGCCGGATTTTCAAATGGGCATCTTCTTTAATGTCATTATACTAAAAGTTGTTTTCAGAGATAATGACCTACAGACATTGCTGGGAAGAGGGTGGAGATTGTGAATACATCTGTTTTGGAAAAAAAAAATAAATTAGTGTGAGAAGCCCACTTTTGAAAACTTGGAAATACAGAGCCAAGAGCTGCTCTTATCAGGTGGTAAAGGGGACAAGTCTGTTGTAGGGTCTGTAAGTCAGGACACAGTAGCTTTAGTGCTGAGGCTGGTTTAATCACCCCTGACCGTGTGGTCCTGCCCTCATGTGGTGAAAGATAGAGCTCTCAACTGCACTGGTTGAACTATATGTTGTTCTGACATTGGTGTACTAACTTGGGAAAGAGTCTTTTCTGGAGAGTTATTTTTAACCCGGATCAGTTCATGGCATGGTTTACACCAAAATTTCACAAGCAATTACCATGCTAGAAAGCAAAGTCAGGAACTTCTGAAGCCAGCTTTTCACTGAAGCCCACTGACTGCGGAATTATGAGTTAAGCATTGCAAGTATGACACCTAATTAACATCCTAAATCCTGTCTACCTGTGTGGTTAGTTATAAATGCTGTCAGTTAAGGTCAGGATTAACATTCTGTCTTACCCAAATCCACTTAGATGGAATGTGTATTTATGGCAGCAAAACTGAGCTATCTTCCTCAGTTTTTATGCATAGAATGGGAGAGGATGGATATCAGGCATTGAATAAATTCACAGGTGGTATGCTGGGGTTTTTTTTCCCCAGCTGAACCATGTATTCAATTCAGGGCATGTACATTTAGGGACAGAAAACTGTATTATATTATATTAATCTAAATTAACGTCCAGAAGAACGAGTGTCAAGAACAGAGTAAAGAATTTTTTATGTACTGTCATTGGACCATATGGATATGTGGTCAGCTGTGATCCAACTGAAGAGAAATCTTATTGAGGAGAAAAAAGTCAGTAAACTAGTTTTGTGTGTGTTTTATTTTTTAGAACTCTCCATAATGTATATCTAATTCATCTCTGAAAGTGTCCCACAAAAGTCAGGAATAAGGCCACGTCCTACACTTACTTCATTATGAACCACAATACCACAAGGAGGCACGACCATAGCCATGAACAGGTTGTTTGGTGCTCTGTGGGTAAATTGAGCCATATCTCCTTAAAACCTGACATTTCATTATTAATAGGTGGGCACAGTGAGTGGATGGAAAGACCTCAAAGTTAAGTTTTTTAGAAAAAAAATCAATTCTCTTGGGGAATCGGAGTGACTAGTTTACTTTGTTCATTTGTACCTCATATGACCTTTGCTATCTTCTATGCCAGATTCATTCACCTCTAGGTCACTGGGGGAAAGGACTACATTAAATAAGTACAAAGGATGTTCTAAACATTAAATGTCAGTAGGAAACAATGATTGGAGAAACCTCAAGTGGTAGACAGAATGAACAGTTTTGCCTTATTCTTTAAATGACAGAATTATAATTTGTGGTTTACTATAGCAAAATGGCGAGAGTGGTATAGAAAATAAATCAGAAAATCATAACAAACTGCACCCTCAAGACTAACATTGTGTTTCTGTCCATCATTCAAAATTTCTACTATTTTTCAATTTTATGCAAATCCTCAATTTTATAAAAATTTGCCTTTTTGTTTTGTATTCATCCTTAGTCAGCTTTTATATGAATATATCCATAGTCTTAATAAATATGTGTATATTTTAAAAAGTTAAAAGGAAACCTTCTTTTACATTTAGATATACCCATAACTGAAGGTGAAAAGGAGGGAGAAGTCTAATGATTCTTTCTCAGTAACAACTTTCATGAGACTGCCTCAAGACTCTAATCAAATGAAGAGATTTTGTCCTGCTGAGCAGCTGTCAGTAAGAAGGTTTTAAATTAATATTAAATGTCTTTCAGCAAATGTTGTCTACATCTGAATAAGAAATTTGATTTTCTGTATGATATCTTAATAAGAAATGTTTGTGTAGAAATAATCCTTCATCAGTAGTGTTTGGAATTGTTCAGTAGGTTGCTGAAAGGAAAAAGAAATAATTTAGACAACGTAGTGTTGCAAGGTGACACACAATTATAGACCTGCAGCAGTGTCAGCTAGTTAGGTATTATTAAATTTTGTTAAGTTTATGGAAGGTTGCTTTAATGCTGGGGAAAGAAGATTGCAAAATTGAAAATGCATAACTGGTTACCCAAGGAAAAATAACTCTGTCCCATAAGATTAAAATCCCAAATTATCTTTGAGATTCTTAAAAAAGAAAATACAATTCTTTTTTCTTCCAGTGAAGCATGCTTATGCATTCTGTGTGTATTCTTTACCAGCAATTAGAAGCAAGCTTGGCGGAATGCACTTTCTATAATCAGTATCACTTATCTGTGTCTCTGTGGCAGTGTTACTGCAGGCTTGCTAGAAGGTTTTTGAAGGACTACTGACAGATTTAGATTGTCTTGATGAACCTATCCTGGCAACACAGAGAAAAATGCACCTCAAGAAGGTTCAATTCACTGGACCTCTAGAATTTGTTTCAAAGATATTGAAATCTGTGTCAGTATTCATAGTTAACTCCTGTATTTCTAAAGGGAACTATAAAGGGAACTATAAATAGGAACAAAGTGTCAGTATTCATAGTTAACTCCTGTATTTCTAAAACGAACTATAAATAGGAACAAAGGGAAGAATCCTAGAGTATGTATTTACTTTTTAGTATGTTTTTATCTCTGCTGCCTGTTGACGTGAAGTAGCCAGCAAAAGCACCTGAAGAAATCTAAGCTAGTGTATAACGTATTTGGGAAAGAGATGCAAATTTTGACTTCTTGTGACTGAACAACTTTATTTGTCCTAGAATTCTGTGGGGTTTTTGTTTTGTTTTTCCTTCCTTTAGTTTAAAGGGCAAATATAGTAGAGTGCTTAAAGAAGAATTTCCTTGACCTTACATAGGTACTCACTAAACCTTACTCTTGCTTAAGTAATGATGTGTGTAGCTGTGTGAAGTTGGGCAAACATTTTACCCCTCTCAGATTTGCAAAGGAGCTCTGCAACACTAGTGCCTTTCAACACTAGTTCTCTCAGGTTTATTACATATCTCACAGTAGTTGGTGTTTTCCTTAAAGTCCCAGCTGCTCAATCAGTCTCAAAAAATTGTTGAGTCCTAGTGGCTACTGAAAGAAGTCTGAAAACTTGATCAAATATATGTGAAATCTCAGAAATCTGAAATCAAGTAAAACCAGAACAACAAAGTGAAAAGGCTTTAAATTCTTGGCACGTGGGGGAATCTCTACAAACACTTGGAGGTCAGTTATGTGAAATTTCTGGGACTATAGGAGAGGTGTGTGATGTGTGCACTATCATTTTGTGTGTTTTCCTTTTACTCTTCTCCTTCCCAATAAAACCCTCACAGTTCTAGAGTTGCTCTGCAATGATGTAGTACTTAAATGATGGGCATATTGCCTTCAGCAATGCTTGGAATACTTGGAAAAACAGGGTACAAGAAATGCACAAATGAAAAGGCATCTTTTGATACTATAATGTTCCTTGTTTTTAACAGCTCAATGACTGAGACACTGCTATCTTTTATTGGTAGACTTCGCTGGTCCTGAAGAAAAAATATCCCCTTATATTTGTACAGATTTTAAACTTCAGTTCTTTCATGGTGTTTGTTTTTTATGTACATTCTAGCAAATAAACTTTACAAAAGAAGTGTTCACGGAAGAATACAGTTTAAGTTCACGCTGGAGGAGAGGGTATTTGGAGAACACATACTGGTTAAAAGAACAATGTTCAGGCAAACACTGAACAAAATCTAATATATGGCTTAGGTAATTAGTTTCACACACTAAATTTTGAATAATAAACATTCACAATGGGAGTGAGCTACAAAAGAGGAACTCTGCAGAAATTATTCAGCAAATACTTGCAATGAATAATAAATATGAGAAAATTGTGATCCATTCATAGGCATTTCATTAGTAAGTAAAAAAGGCAAAAATTGTCAAGTAAATTATGAATGGCAAGTAAATTATTAATCATTTCCACAAATTTACTGTCGAGAGATCATGTGTTGACTTTGAAATGACTCACAGTGTAGGTATGTGATTTCTTCTCACTGTTTTTTTTAATTTATTTTTTTTTTATTTTGACATGACAGGTTCTGAGTTCAAAATACAGATACTACTTACAGGCATCATAGACCCTAGTGAATCATAAATCCTAAGAACCATATTTCTCTATTAAAGGCAACCATATGTAAATGAATGGGCATGTTTGCTTTCAAGCATATAAAAGTGCTGGTTGACTGTGCTGGACTATTTATGTATCTGAAAGTAAGCAGAACCAAGTGTTTGCTGCGTACTAGATTAGACCAGAGACAGGTAGTTGGGACAGGCTGGTGGCTAGTCACAGCTAATGAATGGGAAAAGCATGGCTTGGGTGCTTATTTTTCAAGTATCACATGGCATGATATATATTAATTTCTGGTAATAATGGCATGTATAGCTTCATGTTTCAGTGGGCTTTAACAGTATGACCACACAACTCTGATTTTCACAGAATGGTTGAAGTTGGAAGGGACCTCTGGAGATCATCTGGTCCAACTCCTTCTGCTCAAGCAGGGCCAGATTGCTAAGGCGGCTTTTATGTATCTTCAAGGATGAGGATTCTACTTCAAACGCAGTTAGGCTTTCGTGCTGAAGGGGCAGATGCTGCTGCTGGCTTACCACTTTTGTAATAGGGATCCTTGGTGGATCCCTAACCATCCTAGGTGAATATATCCTACTTACATGCTACAGAGCAAATATGGTAATGTTTATTGGTCGACGACCATTGCAGGGAAATAAGAACTTTTGTGTTATAAGGAAAATTGCTTTAGTCCTGGGCTTTTACTTAGTTGTCTGTAAATGCACTGAGTACACTGAGTGTTGTAATGATTTCTCATTTTTTATAGAGAAGGCCAGGTTGGCTGGGGCTTTGGGCAATCTGGTCTAGTGTAGGACATCCCTGCTCATGGCAGGGGTGGGGGTGGAGGCGTGGGTTGGAACTACATGATCCTCGTGGTCCCTTCCAGCCCTAACCATGATTCTATAAAGTTTTTGTGAGAAATCATCCTGGAAATTAGGAAGATATGTATTAGTATTTATTAGACAAAATCACACTTTTAAGAACAACAGTAAAAGAATTCCATTATTTGGGTTATATAGAGTGAATGTAAGCTCACTGAAGAGACACCCCATCTACCTCATTATATTTTTTCAATATCTTATATAGCATCTCGATCAGGGTATCAAATCCTAAATAAGGCTTTGAAAACCACTGCACATATATAATTAAAAATGATGATTTTTCCATGACAGTGTTTATCAGTAGAAATTATTTCCAAAATGTCTTACTGCAATAAACTACCCAAAAATCTGAGCTTTACAAAACTGAATAAATAGTAAAATAACATTCCTTTGGAAACTTACAGAATATTAAGTTTGCACAAGAGTCTATAATATAAATTTGTCTGTGCTCATACACAACTGACAGATTTTAGGGGTTCTCTCACAGTTTTGTATCCAATAAAGTGAAAATGCAGTTCTGAGAAGGATATTCCTTCCCACATACTACAAGAACATACGCTGTTTTTACAAATTATGATATTACTTTACTTTCAGACCCTGGTTCGTACGCTATTGAGAATAAAATGTGTTATTAACCATACATCTATATCACCCATTTGTGAGAGTGATAAATGGTAGTTTACCACATGTCTTTGAGAACTAATTTTTTCTCACCTTCCAGAAGCATTTATTCCATTCAAGTCTCCAAGAGGCTTTTTTTTGAAAGGTTTTCTTTCTTATGCTTTTTATTTTTATATTTTTCTATTTTTAAGATACAAATACTTTGATTCTTCAATGAATGTGTTCCATGTCTAATGCTTTGGATTTCATGTCTCTACACTGTTTAAGAAGGAAATAGCAGTATTACATGAGATCTTATTGTGTAGTCTTCCTGCTGTTATGCCAGTGAGCATCAGGTTAGAGCTGGTTGACTCTGGTGTTTTATAGGAAGGATGCATGTTGTTGTTATATTATTATTGACCTGGACAGGTTTGATCAATGGGCAGAGGTCAATCAGATGAGGTTCAATGTGGCAAAGTGCCGGGTCCTGCACTTTGGCCACAACAACCCCAGGCAATGCTACAGGCTGGGGCAGGGTGGCTGGAAAGCTGTGCAGAGGAAAAGGACCTGGGGATGTTGGTGGACGCTTGCCTGGACATGAGCTAGCAGTGTGCCCAGGTGGCCAAGACGACCAGCGGCATCCTGGCTTGTATCAGGAATAGTGTAGCCAGCAAGAGCAGGGAGACGATCGTCCCCTTGTACTCAGCTCTGGTGAGGCCACACCTTGAGTACTGTGTCCAGTTTTTGGCCCCTCACTACAAGAAAGACATTGAGACCCTGGAGCGTGTCCAGAGAAGAGCAATGAAGCTGGTGAAGGGTCTGGAGCACAAGTCTGATGAGGAGCAGCTGAGGGAACTGGGATTGTTTAGTCTGGAGAAGAGGAGGCTCAGGGGAGACCTTATTGCCGTCTACAGCTACATGAAAGGAAGTTGTGGCAAGCTGGAGATTGCCCTCTTCTTGCCAATAAATAGTGATAGGACAAGAGGGAATGGCTGCAAGTTGCGCCAGGGGAGTTTTAGGTTGGAGATGAGGAGAAATTTCTTCTCAGAAAGGGTGGTCGGGCATTTTAACAGGTTGCCCAGGGAGGTGGTGGAGTCACCATCCCTGTGGGTGTTTAAAGAAAGGTTGGATGTGGTACTTAGGGACATGGTTTAGTGGGTAATAGGTGGTAGGGGGACAGTTGGACTAGATGATCCTTGAGGTCTCTTTCAACCTTAATGATTCTATTAGCAAACTAGAACCACTAGTGCTGTGGTTTAACCCAGCCAACAGCTAAAACAACCACACAGCCATTCTCTTGCACCCCTCCCCTCGCTATGGGGTGGGGGGAGAGAATCAAAAAGAAAACAGTAAAACTTGTGGGTTGAGATAAAGACAGTTTAATAGGACAGAAAAGGAAGAGAATAATAATATAATTTACAAAACAAGCAATGCACAGCACAATTGCTCACCACCCAGAGCTGATGCTCAACTAGTTCCTGAGTTGTGGCATGCCCCGCACCCCTCCAGTTATGTACTGAGCATGTCATATGGTATGGAACATCCCTTTGGCCAGTTTGGGTCAGCTGTCCTGGCTGTGTCCCCTCCCAGCTTCTTGGACACCGCCCACCATCTTGTTAGCAGGCCAGTGTGAGAAACTGAAGAGTCCTTGACTGCTTGGCAACAACTAATATGTTTGTGTGTTATCAACAGTATTCTGATTCTAAATCCAAAACACGCACTATACCAGCTGCTAGGAAGAAAATTAACTCTATCCCTGCTGAAATCAGGACATACTGAAAAACTGTTCAGTTATTTTTCATTTGTGGCAATGAACTGTGATCAAAACTCCTTTCTTCTAATGGAAAAGCTTGTGCATGGAAACATAGTACATGTAATGTTCATTATCAGACCAGGTTCTACTATATATATATATAAAAAATGAACAGAAAATTGTAAACTCTTTGCTTTTAAATATGTATGGCCAGGGAAAAAAGAGCTTTAATTTCATTTATTTTGAACTAATTCCTGGAGCCGCTGCAATGTCAGTAAGCAGGAGAAGAAATCACCTCTTTTGACTGCAACACAGAATGAGATAAGAGCTTTGTAGCTCTGGGTAACAGAGTATCTGGAGTATCTGGCAAGTTTTCACTACTTATCTGATAATTCCCAAATGCTGATCTTTTCATTGTTAAAGTGTGATGTTCGTACCCTGAACAGAGAAAAGGTGGTTGAACTTTGCACCTTTTTCGCCCCAGTCACCAAACAAACATTAGATGTAAAGTTAAATACACATCTGTTGGTGGTTTGTCAGAAAATCTTGAGAAAAAATCTTACATTTCTGGCACTGATCTTGGCAGTTAGAGAGCTGTTTCAACTCCTGCTTTGAGACAGTCATCCTTGCTTCTGACTAAATTGAACAGTTTACCTACCTTGCTGATAATAGTAGACTTCATTTTAGACAGGAGTAACAGAGTTTCCAATATGGAATATCAAAATGCCAAGTTATATTGAATTGTAAAGTTATAGAAAACGATATGGTCTCTTCATATAGGGTCACAAAGTTGATCAGAGGGCTGGAGCACCTCTGCTACAAGGACAGGCTGAGGGAGTTGGGCGTGTTCAGCCTGGGGAAGAGAAGGCTCCGGGGAAACCTAATTGCGGCCTTCCAGTACCTAAAGGGGACCTACAGGAAAGATGGAGAGGGGCTGTTTACAGGGACAGGGAGTGATAGGACAAGGGGTAATGGGTTTAAACTAAAAGAGAGGAGATTTAGATTAGATATTAGAAAGAAATTCTTTACTGTAAGGGTGTTGAGGCACTGGAACAGGTTGCCCAGAGAAGCTGGGGATACCCCATCCCTGGCAGAGTTCAAGGTCAGGTTGGATGGGGCTTTGGGCAATCTGGTCTAGTGGAAGGTCTCCCTCCCTATGGCAGGGGGGTTGGAATTAGGTATCTTTGAGGTCCCTTCCAACCCAAACCATTCAGTGATTCATTCTAGATATTGGTAATTGTCTGTTTCTATTGTTATGTTTCTGTACATAGGGCCCAGCTACCTAATTAGCAGTTACTTGCCAGACTAAATGGTGATGCCGCTCCCAGTGTTACCGCTGACATTTAGCTGTTGTCCCTAATGAAACTGCAAGAATATATGATGACTAATTTCAGAAATGGCTTTCCAGTGGCCTAACTCAACTTAAATCTGGCCTGATGGACAATGTGAGAAGTCTTAAGAGCTTCTTTCATTTTGGAAATATTATACTTCAGGCATTTTTAATTGCAGTACTGTAAGAATTGAGTTATTCAGGCTTATGCTTGATAAACTGTGTGAAGAGATGGTAAATGCAACACCTGCATGTTTCAGACTGTGTTAGTTTCTACATTTTAGCCCTCAGCAAGTTGCTGGCAAAGTGGATAAATGTGCTGGTGGAAAACCAGGCAGACTTCCTTTTGAGAGGCTGGTTCTCTTAGCTTCCACTGGAGATGTGTTTTTGAATTCTGCTATAATTTTATTGTAACCATTCAGTTCTCTACATAATGGTTTGATTTTGACAAATTGGCAAGTTCTCATGAAAAAAATTATTAAAGTTATTTGTAGTGCTCTTTCTGTTTGCTTTCTTTGATGTACTTTTATGGGACAGCATGGTTGTGGCATTCTGGAGTCCTGCATCCCACTGCCTCTACTGTATGCAGGAGTAAATATGCAAATGGTACTTGTTTTCATCAGTGCACACCTGATGACTTTTTTTTTTTTTTTAAACAGTTGTCAGAAACAGACTATGAATATTTCCAGGTTTATAGTTTTTGCCTGAAAAGTATAAAATCGCCAGCCAGTCAGCCAATGTGTCAATTGGATGAGTAAGATATGGGGACATAATCAACATGTTTTCAAGGTTCCATTAAAAGGAAAATGCTGTGACTTCATAGGATATGATATTTAATGTTATTGCTGTGTCCTTATATATTTAATCTGATAGTTTAATTACATACGTAATGCAAGTCCTTGTGAACACTTTTTATTCTAACGTAATCACTAGCTCTTCATGTTCATGAGTGTCTGCTGTTCAGACTACGAGAACAGCCAGAGAAGGGATTGTCTCAATATTCAGCCTTTAATTCTGAACCCTGTACACAGGATGAGACAGGAGGATGAGGGTTTAGTTATCCTTTGCAGATAGACTTGCAATGCAGACATGATCTTAAAAGGTTAGTATTGTAAGAACTCACTGCTGCATCTTTCTGCTTTAATTTAAGGCATTTCCAGTGGGAATGCAGCAGTCAGCTTTTCTCTTTTGATATTTACTTTATTTCCTTTGTGATTTAAACCTGCTAACATGTCATTTTCCTCACCTCTTTAGAAACTTCAGTGATAGTTTTTTCCCTTCCACGAAAACTTCTTGTTTCTAGGATTATTTTTTTCTCATGTATAACTTGGCATGTTTCTAGTGAACTTTTTGGAAGATTCATTGTTTCTTTACTCATTAAACTCTCTTCAAAGTTTAAGGGCAAGACTGACTTGTCATAGTTCTTATGTGCTGAAAGAATCATGAATGCTGGAATGATTTTCACTGTCAACTCCCAGATTTCTTTGTTAATATATATCTTGAGAATGCTAGATAAATAAGAGACGTTACGGTTGCAGTAAATAATACAGTAGCAGCAAAAGAACTTCAAATGACATTTAGACCTCTTTTGTATAGGAAGATCGGGCTATGATATTATCTTTTCAGCTTGCTGTAAGAGACATCATGAGCTATTCTAGGTTCCTATAGAACAGTTAAAATAACAACCAAAAGGTGTATTTTGAATTCTGTACGTAAACAGAGCTACACTCACTGGTTGTAGTTTAAAATGGGTTTTGTTGTTGCCTTCAGGGTTGGTGCATTGCAGTTGCTGAGAGTTACTCAATATCTAGGAGTTGGCTTGTGGTACATTTTTTGTCTTACTGTGGTTAAGCTGTCTGATTTGCATTCTTTTCAAACTGACATCTCTCCATTTTGCTGTTTCAAATGACAAAAAAAAAATCCACTTGATAAGGAAGTGCTGACAGAAGTGTAGGTAACTGAACTGCTGAGTTCTGGATGCTTTTGCCTTCTGGCCTTTATATTTTATCAATGCACCTGAGTGCCTTTCAAAACCTTACATTGATAACCCACTGGTTGCTGTTGAGAAGGAAAATAGGTTATAAGTGCTGCTATGGCTAGTGGAACTTAATATAAACTGCTAGTTCTGTTTTGTTGCTGCTGTTATGCTTTTTTACAGGCTGCATGTGATGATTTGGAAGGGCAGTAGATGTGGTCTATCTTGACCTCAGCAAGGCATTTGACGCCGTCTCCCACGGCATCCTTGTGGGCAAGCTGAGGAGGCGTGGCCTGGATGATCAGGTAGTGAGGTGGATTGTGCGCTGGCTGGAGGGCAGAAGTCAGAGGGTTGTGGTCAATGGGGCCGAATCTAGTTGGATGCCTGTGACTAGTGGAGTCCCTCAGGGGTCGGTGCTGGGTCCGGTACTATTCAATATCTTCATCAGCGACCTTGATGAGGGAACGGAGTGTACCCTCAGCAAGTTTGCTGATGACACTAAACTGGGAGGAGTGGCTGACACACCAGAGGGATGTGCTGCCATTCAGCGGGACCTAGATAGGCTGGAGAGCTGGGCGGGGAGGAACCTGATGAGATTCAACAAGGACAAGTGTAAGGTCTTGCACCTGGGAAGGAAGAATCCCATGTGCCAGTA
>VWZZ01003730.1:155572-223377 GCA_013399095.1 Psophia crepitans | reverse complement strand
CATCTGGAGTATTGCGTCCAGTTCTGGGCCCCTCAGCTTAAGAAGGATAGGGAACTGCTAGAAAGAGTCCAGCACAGAGCCACTAAGACGATCAAGGGAGTGGAACATCTCCCTTATGAGGAAAGGCTGAGGGAGCTGGGTCTCTTTAGCTTGGAGAAGAGGAGGCTGAGGGGTGACCTCATCAATGTTTATAAATATGTTAAGGGTGAGTGTCGGGAAGATGGAGCCAGGCTCTTCTCGGCCTCACTAAGCGATAGGACAAGGGGCAACGGGTCCAAGCTGGAGCATAGGAGGTTCCGGGTTAATGTAAGGAAAAACTTTTTCACCATGAGGGTGACAGAGCACTGGAACAGGCTGCCCAGAGAGGTTGTGGAGTCTCCTTCTCTGGAGACATTCAAAACCCAACTGGACATGTTCCTGAGTGATGTGCTCTAGGTGGTCCTGGCTTGGCAGGGGGGGTTGGACTAGATGATCTTTCGAGGTCCCTTCCAACCCTTGTGATTCTGTGATTTCACATCTGATTTTTATATTTCCTTTAGGCATCAGAGTCTGTTTCCTCTCCCATTATGAGTATGTTTGGTCCACGGGATTTGGGCAGATATGTGTTCTGACTTTCTCTGTCTTCTGGACTGAATGTTTTCTCTCTGAAATGGTGGTATGAACTTAGATCCTCTACAGTCAGAGAGGGGGGCATGTAGAAGAACAGTTCTGGACATGCCTTCACTTGGGCTGTGAAGTCACTTTGCTGTCCAAAATGTACTATTACCAGTGCTTCAACTAGGAGTCTGCTGATAGAATGTACATGTTTATTGTTACCAGTGGAGGAGACAGGTTACTGGTAAGCCTTATCAGTCACCAAACGTGGAAGAAGTTTGGGGATAGGCTGTTTTTAGATGACTGTTGATGACATTTTATTGCTGGTCCATGCAAGAACCTTTGTATTATGAACAGAATCAAAGTCAAAATCCCTATTCTATCTTAGCCCTACAGGATGCGGCCCATTCCCCTCCTCTCACAGCTGAAGTGAAGGCTCCAAGGCTGTGCAGATAAGCCTTTCTTCTCTGCTTCTTGCCAAAGGATGAGCCATACCCAGCATCAGGATTTTTTTATGGAGGAGAGTCTGTTTGTATTTTTTAATATTTTTAATCTTAACACCTATCTATCCATCAAAACAGCTTCATGTATTAAGATGGTTGTAAAAAAAATTCATGCCAATTCTCTGTGGGCTTCTGTCCCTCCTGTAGTTTTTGTCTTCCCTCACATCTAGGTCCTTGCCTTATTTATTATTGGTTAAATAATTAAAACTGCCTGTACCAAAATACTTCATTGCTGCAAACTGCTACATGTCATAGTGATGGATTGGCAAACAAATGTTTTTAATCATACAGTAATAATTTTAAAAAATACAAATGAGTATTAAATGAGTAGCTAGAAAAGTTAAAGGATTGTACAGTCAAAGGTCAGAATAATTGTGGTGCTGTGAGTACTTCTCAAAAGGTTAACTCATCCATTTTAACTTCAGTGGCATTTTGGTGGCCTTTTAGAGAAGTAAGCAGGTCGGCATTGATGCAACATTAAAATACACTTGACTTGGATTTTAGAACACTTTGGAAGAAGATGATGGAGGAGTTTGTATATTCAGATTTCCATGTAATTTAACAGCAGTGTCCCTATATATTTCTGAAATTCATTGGACTTTCTTGGCAAGCTTTTTGTAGAAAAGGGAGGAATTATAATTTTCATGATTGCAGCTTGAGATTTATTTTCCAGTCAGGCTCAGCCCTTATGTTCTTTGGGAAACAGGTTTTGGTCCAGCAGACAGTAAATCCTTTAAAACTATGAAAAATCATTAACTGGTTGCTCAGCTGAGCCCCATGATTCTTAAGCAAACTACAGAGATTTACTTATTTTTTTAAATGAAGTCACATGAGTAACTGTAGGTCATTTTAAGCCAGATCATTATAAATGATTGTAGATGCTTCTGTTTTGGTTTTTCAGAAGAAAAGCATCACTACATTATAACCAAATGATTAAATAACGTATTCATCTTAAGAGATCTTAAAAAGTATATGTGCATATCTGTTTATAAAGAACAAATGAAGCAACAGGAACACAAAAGGTCAAAAAGTCCTTTGAAAATATATATGTTCTCCCTTCCAGTAGAACAATTGAATTAGGCTTCTACAGTCACACAAGTCTTGGTCTGGACTGCAGGCAGAAATAAAGCATCTTTATTGTTAAGATTGAAAGAATTATAGCAGTTGTATTGACACATATTTCCCCAATACTGACTTTTTAAAGGGAACAGATACTGCACCCAGCTGCAGAGATCCCAATTCAACCCAAAGGAGAGCAAGACAGAAAAGAGGTGAGACCGACAGTTTTCTGGGGTCACAAAATTTCTTGTGATCTTCCTGTTGTCTTGAATGATATTTAGAGGACCTTTCTAAACTCCCTTTCTGAGCTGTCTTCATTATTTGTGTAATTCCCATTGTGATCTGCCTTAAATGTTGCTGATATTGCAAGGATTGGAATGGATTAGCGCTGATTACACACTAAATCCAGTATGTATGTCATAATATCAGTGGCAAATAAATTTCAATGCTTGCTGAGGCTTTTTTAATTAGAATTTTGTGTATCATTAAGAACATCTTTGCTCTTGCTCCTTTTTTTCCTAGTTATTATCTCTGCCTCACATGTCACTAGGGACCCAAAATTTGAACCTTTTTGCTCGATAGATGTTGCACATTTATTTTTTTTAGGGTACTTTTTGAAAGGCTGTTCATTCTCATTCTATGGATGAATGCTGTAGCTATACTGCATGGCAGAAAAAGGCAGTGAGTATCAGCCACCTGTATAAATCTGCTGTTAGGCACTCTGATCTTATTTGGTCCCAGCCTGATGATGGGTGACGTTACAGACCACTGGGAAGCTGAGAAATGGTATGAGCTCTTCTACGTGTCTGATGACACCACCCCCTGTATTTAGGTAGGGTTTCTGGGAGTTGAGTTTGCCTAGGGTACGAGTGCAGCATATGGAGGCAGAGAAGACTGTGCAACCTCAGCAAAAACAAAAATTTTCCCCTTTTAAACTAACAGATAAATGAAAACTCTGTAAAAGAACTAGGGAAAAGGAGATGTGGGAGCCTCTTGATCTAGGGCATCTTGGTCTTCCTAGCTGGGAGGGATCTCTTCTATCTAAGTAGCTGAAATTTACCAGGTTCATCCCAATGAGATTATCCTGGTGGTGTCCAAATCAGCAAATAGTGAGGCAGGTCTGTTTATCCTGTTTATCCTTTATTTCTTACAAACTGTAAGAAATCTGATTCTTGAATTTCATATGGCAAGGGGGAACCCTCTCTGCATTTACTAGCAACTAAACTCTAGTTTGAATGTAAAGCTTGTTTGCTACCTTCTCTCTCTTGCACTTCATATTAAATTAGTGTGTTCCTGAGTGTAAACTAATGTTAAACTCAGACTACTCATTAAAATGCAGTATCTCCAAACAGACATGGCTATCTATAGTGTATTCCAGTTACTCTGTGAATCACAGTTATGGTAGCAGAACAAGAGATGACTTGTTGAAGGACACAGATTGACTGAGAAATGACATTTGAGAGGGAGGACTGTCAAAGGTGACTAGGATTAGAAGAACAGTTGCTTCAGTAATTGAAAAATATTGATTAAATGGGGTGCACGAGGTTATATCTGTGTGGTGTACAGTGCAAAGCATCCACGCAACCCTGGTGGGATGTCATGTCCAGCTCAGCTTTAGAAAACACTGCCTTACACCAGCATGAGACTGACATCTTAATTAGTTACAATGTTGCAATGAAGAGTGAAGATATCTGGCTCCCCAACACTTCATCATTCATCCCTCACTTAGGTTCTGTATCCAGATATTTTCCCTGCATGTTTCCCTATGTCCTGTCATCATCACAAAACTGGCACATTGCAAAGCAGACTTCATTCTCCCTTCCTCATGCTTCACTACCAGTTCTTACTTTGAGGTCTGCTGCTGGCTCTCAGAATCACAGAATCGTAGAGGTTGGAAGAGACCTCAAAAGATCATCTAGTCGACCCCCCCTGCCAAGGCAGGACCATCTAGAGTACATCACTCAGGGACATGTTGTCCTGGCTCTGGCCAGGCCGGGGTTAATGCTCAGGCCCGGGCCAGGTGAGCCGGGCCGGGCCGGCCGCTATTCCACACCACGTGACGTCACGCCCCTATAAAGGGACTGGCCGGGAGGGGCCCGGGGCTGCTCCGGGACGGTCTCGCTGCGGGCTGCGCCTCTGGTCCGTCTGGTCTGTCGGGTCGTCGGTCGGTAAAGTACTGCGTTTGTTATCGCGGTTGTTTACATCCCGGGATAATTATTGCAGCCCTATTGTCATTTCCCCTCTCCCTTTGTCGGCCCATTAAACGGTCGTTATCTCAACTCGAAGCCATTTGCCCTTTTGTTGCCTCATTCCGCCCCGTGTTTTGCTGCCGGGGCGGTGAGCGAGCGGCTGCGTGGGGCTCGGCTGCCGGCTGGGGCCGAACCACGACACATGTCCAGTCGGGTTTTGAATGTCTCCAGAGGAGGAGACTTCACAACCTCTCTGGGCAGCCTGTTCCAGTGCTCTGTCACTCTCCTGTACTTTCTTCTGACCTGTCATGACAGGACAATTTCCATACATTTCTCACTTATGTCCTCTCTGAGTTCTTGAAGACCAGACTCCTTTCTAACTCCCTCCCCTCACCATGTCATACCTGTCTTGACCAGCTGTATTTGCCTTAGTTTTCCTCTCCTGCTCTTCTCACTGCTTGTGAGTCCTTTCTCCTGCCTACATTCTTGATTTTTCTATTTTCTTTTGTTTTGGAATGGAATAGAACATTTCAGCTGGAAGGGACCTACAAAGATCATCTAGTCCAACTGTCTGATCAATTCAGGGCTGATCAAAAGTTTAAAGCATGCTATTAAGGGCATTGTCCAAATGCTTCTTAAACACTGACAGGCTTGGAGCATTGACCGCCTCTCTAGGAAGCCTGTTCCAGTGTTTGACCACCCTCTTGGTAAAGACATGCTTCCTAATGTCCAGTTTTAACCTGGGGCAGCTTTGAACCACTCCCACTGGATCCCAGGGACAAGAGCTCAGCACCTCCCTTTCCACTTCCCCTCCTCAGGAAGCTGTAGAGAGCATTGAGGTCACCCTTCAGGCCCCTTCTGTTCAAACTACACAAATGATGTCTTCAGTAATGCTTCTCCTTATATACTGTCAGAATTAAATTTCCTATCTACTAACCACACATACTTATCTCTTGTGCCCCTTTTTTCTTTTATCTCTCCTAAAAATGTTCTTCCTCTGTTCCCCACCCAATAGGGTTTTTTTGCCTTGTTCTTTTTCCATTTCACTAGACTGTGAGTTAATGTGTCTCATTTTTTTAAAGTCTTTGTTACTCAACATTAGAACATAGAAACAACTTTTGCTATTAAATAAAAATGCTTTGTAGTAGATAGTGTCAACACAGAAATGCAACATTTTTATGATAAAGCTGTATTTGTCATGTACGTAGCTACTATTGGTATAGAAAACACTTGCAAAAAAGTTTCTGGATAATAGATTTTATTTTTTTTCTTTGACAAGTATACAATTTTGGAACCCTAGATATTTTCATAAAAGCATATTTATATAAAATGTTTTAGATTTTGTTTATCCTGCAGCATTTTAGAATCTAAATGTAGAATTTATATACTACACATTTCAATACTATTAAAATGTCTTCCTGTCACCTAAAATAAATCACGTTTTAAAAGTATCACTGGAAAAGAAAACAACATATATTGCCTCCTGATATATCGGGGCAGAAATTCAGATATTGCTGTGTGCTGTTTGCACTCCCTTTGTATATACATTATAAAGTACTGTATAGCCAGCACTAACGTAAACCATAGAGGCCTGTAATTAATAAAGTATTTTAGTCAGGACAGCAAAATTTGCCTCTCATGAAGTACAACAGTGCCTTATAACACCCCAGTTGAGTGCAACAAAACCCAATACAATACCAGGAAAAGACGCTGGAGCTGGCTGGATGCAGTACGCTGCAACAGGTTGTGCAAGGCAGCTGCATGGCTAATTTACCCTGGTACTCTTGTATTTTCTCAAAAAAACTGTTTCCTGGAACAGCCACAACCTTCACAGTGTTTCTTAATATAGGACAAAAATTTTTATGTATTCAAATTACTTTTCAGTCTCTTAAAATAGACATTTCTGGATCATGGGGAGGGTGGAGCTTGTAGACACGAATCTGAAGGGCCTGTGCTCAAGGTAATAGTGAGGTGTAGCGAGAGCTGAGCATTGCCTAAGCAAGGCAGACTTACATCTAGCTAGCTTAGAGCAGGTGGAATTGAGCCCAAGGCTGCCTGGGAGGCCCAGGCATCTAATTCTGTGCATTCGAACACAGAATCATAGCGTCACAGAATGGTTTGGGTTGGAAGGGATCTCAAAGATACCTAGTTCCACGTCCCCTGCCATGGGCAGGGACACCCTCCACTAGACCAGGTTACCCAAAGCCCCATCCAACCTGGCCTTGAACTCTGCCAGGGATGGGGCCTCCACAGCTTCTCTGGGCAACCTGTTCCAGTGCCTCACCTCCCTCACAGTAAGGAATTTCTTCCTAATGTCTAATCTAAATCTCTCCTCTTTTAGTTCAAACCCATTACCCCTTGTCCTGTCACTCCAAAGCCCTTGTAAACAGCCCCTCTGTGTCTTTCCTGTAGGCCCCTTTAGGTACTGGAAGGCCACAACTAGGTCTCCCTGGAGCCTTCTCTTCTCCCAGCTGAACATCATGACTATACCTCTGGTCAGATGGGCCTAAGCAGGAGGGAGAAAAGGGAAAAGGAAGTTTCTTAACTGGTGTCTTGGATGCATGGCCACACTGATACAACTGTAACACTTCTGGGCTCTGAGGCAGCTACAAGTGTTTTGCATCTTTCCGCAACAGAACTATGCTGTATAAACACACCTGCATTCCACACAGCATTTTGTCTAATTTGGTACTTGGCATACTGTGTACCTACCAGCTTAAGGCAGTGACCAGTTGCTACACATCTGTTTAATATCTTGTTAGGGGTCATGGGTTATCACACTGAACACAATTTCACTTCACAGTGCAAATTAGTCTGTGATAGAAGTAGTAGTGTGAACATTTTCTCTGTCGTTCTAGTACAAGTCACTTTTTGCGTTAACAGTCTCGGCTACCTCACAGTAGTACTTTTCTATTTGATCATTTTTCATTTTTTTCAAAGAGATAATGCAAAAGGTGATTCTGTGACAACGTGATTCTTGATACACTTTGAAGGGAGGAATGGAAACGCTAGTGTTTGCTGTAGGTGAAGATGTGCCTAAGTCTTAGTCTCTTAGTGCAAGATAGGTTTTGTGTTTGCCACAGAATATTTGATTATAGCATGCTCTGGCGATTGCTCATTGAAAGATCCTTTCTAAAGAATCTGATATAAAACAAAGAATGGGTCAGGTTCTTTACCTCATAAACTTATGCATCATTCTGTGTATCTGAAAGGCAGAGGACAAGTGGATATGCCCTTTACCGTTGAGAGATTAAAAAAAAGCCCAAACAAACACCAAACAAGAAACCCACACAGTGAAATACTTGAAAATTAAAGCTATGTGAAAATTTAATTTTTCATAGTTGTAATTGGAGATCTGAAGAGAACAACTTGGTTTAGATTAAATGCTTTTATTCCCAGCAAAATAAAAAAATTTAAACTTCTGACACAAGATTGGTATTTATTAGAAAATTGTAGATGTGACAGACTGCATTTTAAAAATACTTGCACTATGATTTTGGAAGGGAGAGAGCAGGAGAAATAATTTCAACCCCACTTTTGGCATTTTACTTTGTTTGAATTACTGGCAGAATCACAGAGGGTAGGAGACAGAGGATGACTGTCAGGCCTGGGACCTGGAATGTGGAGTAGGCTGAAATGAGTATTAACAGACAAAAGATAGACACTGCTTTAAAACAAGCCAGTAGCATGGTGGCTAAGGCGATGTCCAGGAGGGAAAGAGGTTGAGGTCAGATTAAGGTAGTGGAAAGAATTGAATTTTTTTTCCTACAGTTTGGTTGACATCTAACTAATGAGCTGCCCAGTTCGAAGACATACAGGTGTTTGTTCATGAGGGTTTGGGCAGGGGAGTTGATAGTCCAGAGGCTGATGTCTCAGTAGTTCTGTTTTCTTTGCAAAAACAATGAAATTATTTTAGGTTGCATTTCAGATGTGGTCAGAAAGACTAGAATGAAGTTTCTAATTCGTCTGAAACTTCTTATCCAGCTTTACTGAGGATCACTGAATGTCCAGTGCATCAGTGTTTTTCATTGTTTTTTTTATATAGATCCTTCTAAAATTTTTCTCTTCACCTTGATGGGATTTTTTTTTACTTTTTTTACTTTTTTTTTTTACTTTTTTATCAACTACTCCATCAGATATATGTCATGTTTTTCTTTTCTGCATGTAAATATTCTTTCCCCATATTAATAATACGTTTCAGCCTCAGTTCCCTGGTTAAATCTGAGCTCTAGCATTAAATCTTATTAGAACATATTATTAAACTGGAGATTAGTAAATTTAGATGGTATTTTCTTTTCAGAAATCCTTTCTAGTTCTGGTCTAATATCATAGGTTGTGCTACTGATTAATTATACTCATAGAACTGACACTAACAGCTATCATTGAGCAGGTGCTTTGTGTTAAAAGATCATCTCCTTTCAGACACTTAAAATCTTTCTGTCTGCAAAATGTTACTCTGAATTTTTTAATTTTCCATCTTTCAGCTCACCGGCAGGGTTCTTTACGGTTTTGGGTGGCTTAAGGCTTCTTAACTCCATGTCAGATCGCATAGGAATAGCCAAAATCCATTTCTCCTCATTCCACTCACTACATACACTTCTATATACTTTAATTGATTTTCAGATAAAAGAAAACAGATTTTACAGAAGAACAAGGGGGTTTTTTATGACTCTGAAGAAATGTATTTTAGAATTAAAGCTGGAAAATTCAGCATGGCACTCAGAGAGGTAGGTTAGGCCAATTATTCAATGAATAGACAGCCATAAGTGACTGAATGGGTTTTCCACGACCATGTGGTTCTGTTAAATTGAATGTTTGGAATATAACTTCCCGTAAATGTGTGTCTGCTGCAGGCTGATTTAGAATGAGATGTAAAAAGTCATACATCTTCTACTTAATGCAGGGTTCCAGGAAATGAGCAAATGGAGATGATCTATAGAGACAAATTATTCCTCCAGCTCCTGACTATCCAGTTAGAAAAGCCAAGATACAACTACAGTTGCATCTCAAGTTTATTCTTGAGATATTCTGCAGGGACAGCCTGTTCAGTCTTTCCTCTGGAGGACCCTGAGTGCAAAGGAATCTCAAGATAGCTATTTTTAGTCAGTACAAGGTCTTTTGCACACTACTGGAGCACGTAAAAGAGGCCAAGATGTCATTAACTACTGACTTATTTATGCTCTACAAAGTAGCTTCTATAGGTGTATTGCTACATTTCTCTAAAGCCTTATTGATTAAGGTCTGGTTAAATTCTATCAGCATCTTCCAGCTAACTGAGCTGCTGGATTTTTCAGAGTTGGATATGTTAATTCTATCTTTGTAGAGACAAAGAAATTATTCCTTTTTTAAGGTACAGAACTGCTCTATGATTACTGTTTTCATACTGAAGTAGTCAGTCTGCATCTCTTGCCTCCTTTCTTCCCACATAGAGCTAATCAGTCCCATACAACCTACAGTTCACTGCTCCTTCGATTCCTCTACCCATTAAGCACAAGAAAGTCTTGTAAAGATAGAGTCCTAGTGCTTCATTTGCACAAATTACCTGCCATGATGTGAACCGGACAATGTGGGCATTTAGGAGCTCAGCAGAGGCAGTCCCTCTGGGCTGAAGGATGTAGGTGCATGTTGAGAGACTCTCTCATCGCATGAAGGTTGACTGCTGGGGGGGATATGATTCACCCTCAGAAGTGGTGGCAGTTTTTAAGGGTAATTGTGTTTAATTGAATCTGACTCTGCATTTTCAGATAAACCCTGTAATATGTTCATTTGAATTTGCTATCAAACTTCTAATTCTTGGTTTTAAAAAGCCAAAGAAATTGCATGAGAGAAAGTCCAGCATTGTAATTACTGCTGGCATTTAAATAGAGTAAGGAAATTCAAATCCTATTTCAAAGATAAGGGCTTTTTTAACAGAAACTTGGCCATGATGTGTATATATATAAATTTAACTCATAGCAGAAATAGAAGAGCTTGAAGATATTATTACTGGTATGTTTTTAGACATAAAAGAACGCTTATGGGAAACATGAAGACATGATACTAAAATATATCATAAGAATGTAAGAACATAAAATTAGACAAAGAATAGAATTGGGTTTTTTCAAGTACCTTGACTTTGAAAAAAAGGAATGTACTGAGCTATAATATCTGTATGCATATGTATATGCATTCATACAGTCATACATATGAATTACTTCTGCATTCCCCAGTAAATGCATTTTTATGAACCGCTACCATGGAAGCTAGGGGTAAAATTCCCATCAATTTTAATGGCAGTAGAATCAGACCTTAGCTGTACTTCATCATAAATATTTTCAACTTGAGGCATTAGGATCAGGGATATATGTTTATAGTGATTTACTTCTGCATTGTCATAGCTTTGGAACTCTGTTTAGCATTATTTTGATAATTATTATCACTGTTGCTTCATTTGAAGCTTTAAGGAACACGTTTTCAAAGGATAAAGTCGGTGTGACTCCAAACACTTGCCTGTTCCACAGAAACAGGCCCTCCTACATGTGACAAATAACTGCTTGCACAGCTGAAGGCTATTGAAAAGGAATCACTTGCACATTCCTGCCTGCCTGAAAACAAAACACTTATCAATGTTTATGAAAACAGTAAGCCTATGGCAAGTTCTACTGCTGCAGGAAAGGAGACAGTAAACCTATAGGAAAGGGCTATGGAAAGTTGGTACTGCAACACTTCGGGAGTCTATTTTACTATCTAGGAAATAAAGCTACTTAAAGGAAACTACCAGTTAAAATAAAGGCTTGAAATGTGTACTCTTTCTATTATTCCAGTTGCTATATACTGGAATATATTGTAGCCACTTATAGTCCATTTCCTTGTATTATTCACATCACCTTCACACAGGGAAGTCTCATACTATGTCCATCGTCTATGGTTAGAATAATTAGATGGAGTCAAAATGGTTTTGTTTTCTGTAAGCACTTGACAGCACTTAGTGTATCTTATTTCCCAGTTTTCCTGTATGGTGAATAAAATCTTATTTTCTTTCCTTTCTGTTAAACAAGAGAGATACCTTTAAGAATTTTAAATACAAAATTGTAAAATATTGTAGGAGGACTTGAGCAAGGGACAAGTATTTGTCGGAACTGTTGTTTTTCTGTAATACATTCTCTTAACCCTCCCGGTAGATGTATGTTGCCTCAATACAGGCAAAAATTAATATTTATGCATGTTACCATGGCATCATCACTGCTTGAAACTGTTTCTAGTGGTCATGTTTTATCTGTGACAATCCAAGAAGGCGAGATTGTATGAAAAGAGAGTGTATTTTGCTAAAACCAGCTGATATGGCTGGGTGAAATAGATGTGCTTTTAGGAATAGAAATTTTTCAGGTGGTTTGATTTTCTTCCAGCTTTGTCAGTTGGTCCAATAAAATACATTCTGCCAACAAACTTTGCCTTACTTGTAACAGTTGTGACTCACAACTCAAAATTTGATAAGGGGAAGTCCCAGCAGTGTATGTTAATTTATAGCAAAGGGTAGTGTTTTGACACTCTGAGCATGACTTATGTCACATTATTCGATTGGTAATAATAGGGGTATATTGACAAGTGCTGTGCTAGATATCAGGAAGAAAGTTTTCTGGGGATTAGAATTGAAATGAAAGCTGACAAGCTGCTATACTTTGTAAGAAGTAAAACCAGACCCATAATGTCCGTTAATGTAATTCAGCTACAATGAGGAGAAAATGGACTTATTTCAAGTTATTTATCGATAATGAGGTTTTAGTGAACAGAAAAATAATGCAAGACTACTCAAAGTAATTCTGATTATTTTCTTATGAAAACCTGTAATACTATTTTAGACTGTGCATGCCAGAACTATGGTTTGGGGGTTGTTTCGGGTTTTTTTTTGAATTTTTATGGCACCTACTTCTAAAGTACCATTCTTTAGCTCCAACACAAATTACAATAAATTTTATATTTGCAGGTCAGCACATGATAGAGATTGAATCTTTTATCTACAGGTAATCATTATCCCCTTCAAAAATTGCATTGTTGGTGGTTACATATCAAGAAAGTTGTATTACTGTCTCCCAGTCATGTTGATAATTGAAGCAATTCATCAACACTGTGCTTATGCACTCTTCCAAATTAAACAATCTGTTACATTAATTCATATGCAGCCCAGGAAAAATGACAGATTTTGTTTTCCAGTTTTGCGAATGATTCTAGCATCTTGGTGTAAAAAGCATTTGTGATCACAGTGGAAGAATAACTTTTGAAAGGAAAGCAGAATTTAAAAAAAATTTTGTATCTGAAGAGTTCTGTTATAATTCTGGAATATAATTAATGAACTAGTTTTAAGCATTTAGAAGCCTAAATAAAAATCAAAGGTATAACTGAAAAACATAAAAATTGTAGGGAAATTTCTAAGGAACTTGTCTAGAGGTAAAATCTTGAATTTTCATTTTAATTGAATACTTGCTCAGTATGCATTCAAAAATCAAAATATTTTTCTGCCCTTGTTCAAAGGCTCTAGCAACAACACCCACAAACTGAAGCCCTTCAACATGAGCTCTGATATTTCTCAAAAAAGGTTGCTGTTATCTGGCAGAGATTCAATTACACTATGCCAAGGTTCCAAACTATTTCTGCCTATTTTCTGAATTGAAAGGATATAAAACATAACTTTTTGGGATGGAGATTCTGTTGCATCTCTAGATGCATGGACAAGAAGCAGCTAATCCTTAAGCTCTGTTCTCCTGTGTAATAGGAGAAAGGTTGGTGATGTGAAGAGGTGTCTATGTGATTTTTTTCATGATCTTTAACTTCTAGTGTAATTACTGAAGGAGCAATAGTGCACAAGAAAAAAAAACAATAAACGCAGCTGGTCTTCATTTGTAGCTGCAGTTCTAAAAGTAGTTTTCTAATGTACACCTATGGTTAGAGAATTTGGGGAATTGGCTAGGAGAGGGCCCTGTGTGTCAGGACAAGTGAAAGGGGGCTGATGGGTATTGCCCTCCCTGTCTCCTTTTCTCTGTACAGAGGCTGCAGTCTGCCCTGTTTCTTCCATCACTTCCCTCCTCCCAGGGCAGGCTGGATGTCACCCTGCAGCAGTTAGCATGAGTCAGGCTTAGGTACTATAGCTGTTAGCTCGAACCTATAAACTTTAATCAACTTTCTGCTGTGGCAGAAGATGACAAAATGCCACGATGAAATCCATTCCTATGGACTCCATTCTCAGTGCCTAGGTTGTCCCTGTGGGGTGCAGGGGTAAAGGGACCACAGAACATGGTGAGAGGGTCCCAGGAATCAGGGCTTTCTGCTTCTGCCACCAACCCCAAGAGGAGACAGTACCCTATGCCACCACAGTGGCTCCTTGATGAGAGGACCCAAGAGCCCAGAATGTCAGCAGAGGGTTGTACAAGTAGGGAGTAAGTGTTCAAAGCCAGCATCCATTTCACCCAGCGCACACAAAGGCGACAAGTTTTCAAGCGAGGAGCTAACTGCTCTGTGCCTGCTGGGCAAGTTTGTACTAGGAAGGTTTGCACATCTATTCATCCTGTCATTAACATGTTCATATGTGTTAGCTATGTATTTGGTTTCTAAAAAAATAGAGCCGTGCCAAAGAAATTTTGGTGCTATTTAGCTTCAGTACTCTGTGTACAGCAAAATCTGACTCTTCCTATAAATGTAAATTTATCCCTAAGAAATGGAAATGAAGAGAAGAATAGTCTTGGGCTTTGGAATAATTCTCTTCCTTCTCTCTTGTCCTTAGAACTACCACAATTAAGAGGCAGACCTTAGTCTAATTGTTTTAGCCCTGCTCCTCCTCAACATTTATTTGGTTAGTGTGTTTTGCTGGTTGTTCTTTCTTAGGATTTTATCTACTCCTGCCATAAATGTTAACAGTTTATCTTCTTCTGTATGAGGTGTGAATGCTTTATAGAGATATTACATGAAAAGGTGCATGAAATCTGATATTGGGATAAAGTCCTTGCTAGGGGCATCTTCAGTGAAAGAAGTGTTTTCTATAATGCATATTTTCAGAGCATTTTGTACAGTGCTTATTCCTGCACAAGCATTTTCTAAAACAAACAAAAACCCCACAAAACCAACCCAACAACAACAACAAAAAAACCACACACACAAAAAAAATTCCAAAACCAAACCAATAAACTTTTAATAACTTGGTCGAAAAAATAACTATGATTTTTAAAGAAGGATGAAGATCACGGCTCAATGATTCATTCATTTACCCATCCTGCACAGCAGTTTGTGGCATGCCCTGAAGTTGGAGCAGCTGGATTAACTTTGGCCAATACACATGAAGGCACACATTGTTCTCTCCACCCACAAATCTGTAAAAGGATGTGATTTTCATAGGCTGCAGTAAAAATTTAGCTACTTTTTTCTTATCCTTTGAAAAGATTTATGAGATCAAGCTTTTAATTTTGCTTTTTGTTACCTGATTTTCCTATACTTTATGTTGTAACATCCCAGAAAAGCAGCAAAATAGCTACTGCTGGGTAGAATAGAGCCATAGGAAAAAACCCACATTTCTACCGTGAGTATGAACCTGAATTAGTTTACCTAGTCTTAATCAGGCAGGATGCAATCCTTTAGTCCTTGTGACTTCCACACAGGTTTTACCTGCGGCAAACAGCCTGCTCTTCAACACTAGGATATTTGATTTGAAACATCTGTTCTACCTAAGCAATAGAACAGATGTGCCATTTTACTATAAAATTATATTTCATAATGGAGTAAAATAAATTGCTGTAAGAACTCCCAACTCTTTTTGAAAGCCAAGACATTTACGGAAGTGTGTGACTCCATAGTTATCTAAAAATATGAAAATGATGGTCTTAAATACACCTGACTTAATATACTTGTAACTTTTGGAGGCAGAAGTTAATCGAAATGGTTTGAGGCTTGTTCTATACCACCACACAGTAGGACTTGCTGCAAAACTCCTCAAGACATCTATAGAGACAGCTGATGCATTCAGAAATTGTTGGTTGGTGCTGCATGGAGATTGTAGTTCAAATCCTGAAGCCAGTTGCATATCAGCAACTAGTTATTTTAGATACAGATCAAGCTATACATCTTCCAGTTTGGAGCCAAATGAGCAGCTAGCTGAGATTTCTTTGCTTATAATTTATGATATGGAGTGTGTATGCTGCTTGTCCCGGAAAGAATCTTGAGCTGATCCTAAAGGTTGTCACTCAGTTCTGCCTTGAGGAAGAAAACACTAGGTTTACTCCAGTGGCTTATTTAGTGGTGTCACCAAATGTTTTGTTTAATGAAAGTTTTTCAATTAAAAAAATGTAGATATTTAAACCTGTGAATTCATATTCACAAATGTGAAACACTGTAAAGAAATGAGAGATCTGCATGCAAATACTTTGTTATTTCATACCCTGGTTCTTTCCTATTTTAGTCCATTAACACTATGGTCATCGCAAATAGAATTTATGCCAGCCTGGTTACTTCCTCTTTCTGTAGTCAAAGGCATTGTAAGATGAACAGTTTTATATATTTTGCTGCATCTTATTTAATTTATATGGGCAGTTAGACATATCAGCATGTGAGAAAGCTGCCGCCTTTTAGAGTAGTTTCTTAGGAGGGAACGCTGTTGCATAAATTGTCAGCAGTTGAAGCAGCCGTGGGTGAAATGGCCTTTCTCATTAAATGTCACAAGATTTAATGTCACAGTATAATTGGGATGGAAGAATAATTGAGCTAAGCTCAATATGTCTTTTTCTGCTAACACATTATTAATCTACAGGAGTGTTAAAATATGTTTTATAAAGGCCCTATTCACTTGAAAATTGTTGACCGATACAAAAAAAAACCCCACCAAACAAAAAAAACCCAACCCAAAGCCCCAGACTATTTTATTGTACAGCTTATGAACAATTTTGGGTTTCCTTCACAGAGAATTTAATTTGTAAGTAAAGTATACAGCAGAATGGAGCACAATAAGGAATTCATGAAACACATAGCTTTAAAGATTATTTTTTTTAACCAACAAAATCCCATGTATATAGCACCCAAACACCGTAACACAGGTAGTAACTGAGGACTGATTTCTATTTGAAGTCCCAGCATTTAGCCCTCATTTGAGAATTTTCTTTCAGTAATTTGACTTGATTTAATTTGACAACTAATTTATTGATATAATAATTGCATATAAAGTTATTAGTTCAATACAACTAACCAAGTCACTGAAGAAGGCCTTTCTGCCTTGCTAAAAGAGCGGTGTAGGACATTAAATACACTGCTGTATCTTGAAATTTTAGATTTTTCCATTAACTTTCAAGTAAAATACAATAGTAGTAGAGAAGCCTTTTGCAGACATCATTACATTTCTGATGGATTTTTTTTGAAATGTAAAAGTTGGTTGTTTTATTTTATGGCAAGGGTTATATATTTATATCCTTTTTGGTAAAGAGACAATTCACATGAGAAAGGCAACCAGAAGTCTGAATTAACGTTCCAAAGGAAACTGGTTTTAAATTATATTTCTCACTACTTTTTTTTCCAAATAATTTTAACAGTTTTTACAACTGGAAGATGTAAAATGAATAAATGAGACTCTAATACACAAACACAACGTATACTGTAAGCATTCAGCTCCACCTTGACATTTTCTGGGGAAGTATTCTGTCACACAGGTTGTCTGCCAGCTTTTGCCACTAAGAATCAACTAGAAGGAATGTTAAAAAAATAAAAAATTAAAAAAAAAATAAAAATCCCCATACCTCTCTGTTACGGTTTCTCACTTGAAAAAAAACATTGGGGAACAGCTAAAGCATATTTCTTTTGTACTTTATGTCAGCTTACTTATTTCCAAATGGAAAACAGTTACTGTATTTGTCATCTTTTAAAGTGATGATGTCTTTTTGCTCAGGAAGTGTTTTTTCCACAGAATGATTTTCCGACACAAATGCTAAAACCTCTACACTAAAAAGTCATAAATGTTTCTAGTAAGAAATATTTTCCAATTTAATTATACACTCAAAACAAAAAACCTGCTTTCACTGAAAATTTAAGATAAGTGCCACTTTGCTGTAATTCAGAGGCTTACAAAGTCTGCATGAATTGGGGCCCAGAGTTGTGATTGTTTTCTCCATCTGTATGAATACAGGAAGTTTTTAATAGCAAATAAGTTGAAGTACTTAGGAAGCTAAATCTCTATAAGTGTACAATTTAAGAGTATCGACTCTAATTTTAAGGTTATGCGAGCAATACGTGCTCTGTCGTCTTCCCTCTCAAGGAAACAAAATAAAAAAAGGGTCCTTACACATTAATCAAAATAATAATAGACAGTGGAAATGTTTAGAATTTGGTGCAATTTCACTCAGTTTCTAGATCTCTTTTGCCCATTTGACCATTTCTTCATCAATTGTTCTGCATAATTTATCATATTATCTTAATGTATATTCAGGTGCTGAGTTTACAAAATGTCTTCCTTTTCTGGGGTTTATTTTTAATCTCAGAACAATAGATATGTTTTGTACAAATTGTTAGTACTGAAAAAGAGAAGAGGAAGTCAAGGTGTATTTGTCCTATAGGAAGGAAAAACATGGCAGTGTATCTCAGCAGCAGCTCTTCTATGAAATAAGGGAGGCTAAGTGAGAGTTGCTCTCAGAATTAAATTAATGCTAATTAAGCTCCCTATCTAGCACGAGAAAAAAAGCCTTTTATTCTGCTGGGGTTTTATTGTTACTGATAGTCATGCAAATCATAAGATAAAGCCTACTCTCTAGTAGCAACAATTTGTAACTGACATAGGCGTATCAGGTAAACTTACAAAAGCAGACAAAAAACTCTAGCAAAAATTATTGAAAGTTGCACAAGTACTGTATCTGAAAAAGCATCTGGGACTTCTTTTGTTGGGGGGGAGAATTGGGTTTTTTTTGGTTGCTGTTTGAATGCTGATATAACTGCAGTTACTGGCAGTATTATAAAGGCTTTAAGTGGCCATCATCAGTTTCCAAAATTTAAAGTACCTCTTAGACCTCATTCTCTAAATTACTTTGTGAATCAGATATGAAAAGAGAAAAACAAGATGCCTTAAAAAGCTTTTTAAAAGAGGATTTCCATTTTTGCAAGAGTTGATCCGAATTTTTCTCAGAACATCATATTTGCACAGAACTAAAAAAATCTGAAAAATTTCTGGATCTCTTGGGACAACCTGTCAGGAGTCCAGACGAGGCATCCTATGAATCTGACTTCCATTCAGTGAAGTTCATAAAATCCAAAATGCTGCAGGAAAATACTTCAATTTATGAAATTAAAATTTCTTGAGACAACCTTTTCACTGGAATATTTCCAAATGGTTCCGTTTAATATGTTTTCCAAGATATTTGTGCATAATTTACACAAAGTACATAGGGATCAGCAATATTTCTAGTAAAAATGGGCAAAACACAATTGTTGTCTTCAGTGCACACATTTAAATACCAACCATCCAAATAAGCCTGGGCAAAGGATGGTAATGCCCTCCTTAACTTTCCAGGATGAATGAGTTCAAGTGTTACATTCTTAGCACTGACAGTGCTCCAAGGCTGGTTAGTTGTCTCTTGCCAAGACTGTTGGTTTCAGGCAAATGTAAGCAAAATTCAGATAGAATGAGTAATTTCTTGAATTACTGAATCAGTTATAGTGGTATGAACAGCCTTTTGCAGGAGTGAATAAACTGTCTTTCATTGAGAGGAAAGGGCATGCTTACTGGTGTTATGCGCAAAGAAAATGTTCTGGCTATTGATGCAATTCGTGAGCATCAAGTCAAGTGGCACCTGGAATAAAAGACAGGCCTGCAACTCCCTGTCCTGTGTGCCAAGGAACTGCTTTGACTGGTGCTCAGAAAAAGTCCTTATAAAAGATTGTCTGTGTTTTGAGCCCATGTTCTCCTAGGCTAAAACCACAAAATTTAATTTCACTCCTCAGGAGACTGAACTGCAAGTGCACAAAGTAATTAACCATTAGCAACTGATGTATGCTATAGTGCTGGAGAGGAAACTGCATAGAGTATAGAACAATTATCTCCTGCTAGTAAAGCTTGGAGGAGCTTTTGCCTGCTTATTAAACATAAGTTATAGAAGGTAAGAAGGATGAGTTGGAGAGGGTAAATGCCTGAAATCCATGCACCTGATAAAGCATAACAATGATGTGAATATATAAGGTCTGCTATAGACCTCTGTAGGAAACTTCTTAGTTGTAATTGTGTAGTTTTTCCTGCTGTGAAATTATAGCAAATAGTGATGAGCCATTTATTGAAAACTGTAGCCTCTTCTTTGAGTTTGCTTTTTTTGTGTGTAAGGTGGGAGTGTAAGAGAGAGGATTTTTAACAAAGGCAGTCTAGACTAAAACAGTCCTGCTTCTAGTGAAATTCAGGAATGAATTCATAAAGTGAAAGAGTACATATACCTCCAGTAAAATGTTTTTTATTTCCTCTATTAATCAGATTAAAGTCTCCAGCACTACAGTCATATCATACACTTATGATTAGTAAATAAGCAGAAAATCCCAAAATTCTAAAAAGCCACAGCTTTTAGAGAAAAAGTAAAGGGGGGGATCTCTCTGATATTAAATATACTCTTGCCGAGCACAGTACAGTGTGTTAGGGGCATTTATTCCTGCTTCACTCCATAAAAATGCAAGTAGTTTTCTGGACATTGACTCGAGAATACACATCCTCTGAAAAGATCGAGTAGCTAATGCTTTAGTGAGAGCTTTTCCAGCAGAAGTTTTGGCTGAGTTTAGAAAACATACTCAGACAACCTCAATTTCATCCTAACAAAAGACACTTTGCATGGCCTGGTCTATTCCTCCTTTCTGCTTATAGCTTATGTTCTGCTTGGCTTTGCTATTCTCAACACTTATAGGTGCTACTCATGGTTTGCAAAAGATAAACAAACCAAACCCAAAAAACCCAGCAAACAACACCCCCCAAAAAAATCCCCCCCAGACTAACCCAAAACCAAACCAAAAATAGTTCTTCAAAGCAGGAAACAGCTGGCTCTTGGCTTCTAAATTTTTGCATGCATGTTCTGATGAGTTTTATGGTATTGAGTGTATGCATATTTTAATTATCTAATGACCCAAGGCACACTAAACCTGCTGGATACTAAAGAGAATAGAAAGCCATGCAGAAGCTAGAATCTACAACCAAAAAAGGGCAGCTAATGAGGCTCTGACATTCCCTGTTCTACCCAGATGTACTGGCTTTCCTGTTCCCCTGGAATTTTCTTAGAGGAAATGTCTAGTTCCCCTAGGTGTTTTGTAAAATACTACGTTTTGAAAACAGGAATTAAATTACCAATGTGGATTTTGCAGCACGCTTCTCTATAAAAACCATTTGTACCCAAACCATCTGAACTAATTAAGAAAGTGTTCCTATGCATCATCATTCAGAAAAGCTAAGTCTTTGAAACAGCTCTGTATCCAACATTTGAGACTTTCAGAAAAGGATGGCAACAAAAAGGTAACTTCTACTCACGACAACTGTAAGACTATCAGAAGGTGAGGATGGAGTAGCTCCATAAAATCCTAATCAAAAGACTCCTGTCCAACAATAGAATCATTTAACAATAATGTAAAACTTTGACTCACTAACACAGTTTTCCAGTATTTCCCTCCTGCACTCCAAATATATATGTTAATTAGATACCATGATTACAGTCAGTGGAAAGAGTCTGAATTTAATGGGAAGACGAAATATAATCCCAGTTTCACATCACAGTGCCACGTGCACAACCTTACTATTGTTAACAGCTAGACAAAATACGAAGTCTGAATTTCAGTCCCTACATACTGATTCTAAATGAGTGCAAGAAACTGAATTTTCAAGGTGAAACTTCCACTCACAATGAAAAGTACCCTTATAATGCACTAAGTTGTACTAATCATGTCTCTTTTAAAGAGAACTCTTTAAAGTCACGCAACCATAAAGGTGTCTTCCACACCACTGACTACCCGTTAGCGTACTGTCTCAGATGCTGAAAGCAAACTGACATTGTCATTTGGAAATCAAGGTGTGCTCAGGTGGAGATCACAGCTGTGATATTTTGGGCCAGACACTTAGTAAGTTCAGTCAGAGCCCCGAGGTGACTGTGGCCAGTGTGTGTGCAGCATAATAAATTTCCCTTTGTTTATCACTCAAAATTGACTGAGTTAAGAAACATGCTTGTATAACCTAAAGCAAATAGAATATAAGCTTTCTCCTATTAAGGAAACTTACTTCAAAGTTGACATTTCTCTTCTTGGAGCTCTTTCTTGCTATACTATTTTTGAGGGTCACGGTTCAGAAGTGACTGAATTTATTAAGAAGCTTACAAATAGTTCACACACTCGTAACAGTAATATTGTGCTGAAGAAAATGAGGATACAGCCATACCTTAGGATCTTAGCTCACATTTAACTGACCTGGAGATCTTTGGCTGAAGAATCTTCGCAATATCCAGTCTTCTCAGGTGCCAAGTAACCACTGCCTTTACTGACTTCAAGTAACATTACCTTTTCATACATATAGAAAAAGAAACCTATTCTTGACTTTATGGTTTATTGCTCAATTTTCCTGTATTGTAGCTGAACTGAATCAAAAACAGAGTGCAAGCAAAAAGGTATCTCTTCCAGGGAAGGCTGAATATCATTACGGCTTCAAGGCACCGAGCAGCATAATGTATTTTACCATTGCTGTTAAAAAAATATAAGAATGTCACAGAAGGAATGAGAAGTATAGATTTTTTTTTGGAAAAGGAATAAAAGTTCAATGCTTAAACATTTAGAAAATGAAGAAGAAAAATCTTTTGCAAAAGAAATTCTTCAATCATAAAGTAAGTAAACCCCAACCAATAAATTCAATGTTGGATATGGGACATACATTGTGGGACTCTTTTTGTTGGTATTATCAAACCTGAGAGTCACTGAGGAGTGAAAATGATTAGTGTGAAAGAGAGATTAGAATTGGATCTACAGGCATTGCAGTGCCTGAATTTGTGTTCTACAATAGAAAGAGCGAAGTTTTATTAGATTAGATCAAAGAATAGAATTGAATTGCATTTTTGAAGTCTGTTGTCCTTTTGTATCAGATTGCTGACATACATACTATATACTTAATTCTTTTTAATCACGATGTTTTATGTCATAATTGTGAATTTATCGAATGGCATTTTTTGCATGTTTTATTTTCCAAGTAACCAGTAGGAATTGAAGAGAAATTATAAGAAAAACAATTACTCTAAAATAATACCTAATCATAGAATCATAGAATCATTAAGGTTGGAAGAGACCTCAAGGATCATCCAGTCCAGCTGTCCCCCCACCACCTATTAACCACTAAACCATGTCCTTCAGTACCACGTCTAACCTTTCCTTAAACACCTGTAGGGACAGTGACTCCACCACCGCCCTGGGCAACTAATCTACACTTAGCCAGAATTTACCTTGGGAATTGCAAAGCTAGTTATTTTTTGTATTTAGTCCCATAAACTGGTTATTTTTTGTAGTTAGTTCCATCTAATTTTGCACTTGGTTTCACCATGGTCTATACAGCACATGCCACAGTAGAATAAATACTAATTAAGGCCATCAGGTGCTAGTATACAACAAATTACTAATAGTAGTATCATGAAAATGTAAGAAAAAATATTTCTGAACAGATGCTCTGAAGGCCAGGATTAAAATAAATCTAAAAGGTTTACACATCTCTGTATAATCATCCAAACTTCCGCACGATGATTTTTCCAATGAAACAAACAAGTACATCTTTTGAGGTTCCCCTGTCACCAGCAGTAATTTTCTGCTTTTGCAAACTTGCACAAACGAATCAAATAGTAATAAGAAAGGTCTTGCTCCTGTTCTCATTGACTTCAATCAGAGTTTGGCATTGACTTGGAAATGATCATGACTGTGTGGAGAATTATTATATTAAATAGAATGTGCAATGGGCTGCAGTTTTGACTTGGATTTCATTAGAATTCTTACAGTCGTTTTTATTGTTGACTTTTTCCTTGACCTAGTTTGCTAAAATAATTTAATGCTTCATGGGACAGATTCTCGTCTTACCTTGTTTTACACTAGGATAACTTCATTGTCTGGGAGAATGTTTCAAGACTGAATTACTAGAATTTTCTTTATTTGGGACAGTCATTAGGTAATTTGCACAACAATCAAAATTATCAGTAAATTTTAAGAGTTTATTTAAATAAAAGACAAAGCACAAGAAATATTTATTTAGGGTATTCTTGTAGAAATTGTATTTTCTACATCAAAAAATTGAAGTCAAGGAGAGTCCTATGCAAAAGTACTTATGCAAGTGAAATTAGTATGTGCCTTGCTAATTAAGACGTTAACTTTATAAAGCTTTATTCGCATTGTTCCTTTTTCCACTTTGTTGAACTTTATTAGATGATCTATGACTCAGATCCTGACAGTATGAAAGTCAATGTTAGAAATGTACTGATTTCCTGAGGGCCAGAATTTTTATTAGCGTCTTTGTATTTTCAAGATTTATCTTATAAGCATGTTAAACTCCAAAGCCTGCCAGTTTCTCAGTTAAGAAACTTAAAAATTTCCTCTAGTAAGTTTAACGTTGTCACAGAAAAGAACTATACCCTTTTCAGATTCTCACATCAAAACCGATGTGCTGTTTTTTCCTGATTCAGATGATGTTTTCAATCAACTTTATCTTACACAACCCTTTCTCTCTCCCCTTTGCACTCCTCCGTACCAGTCCTTGATTTCTTCTCCCTTCCCATTCCTTTTAGTTTGTTTATTTTTTCCTTCTGGCTGCAGGAAGTTATTAACTGGAGGCAAGGCCAAAGGTGAGGATGTTTCTCAGTGCGTCTCTAAAATCAGTGCCTTTCACTTTACTGAAGACTTTCCCTCCTCTCTTCCTACAGTTCCAGAAATGATCTGATGAGACAGTTACTGCCTTATATCTACAGTCCAGCCAACTGTAGGCAGAAGACTTGCAAATGGGTGGCTGTGCTACATGCCATACCAGCTGGCGCTTGATACCGAGGAACTTTTTTTTGCATCGTTTAACCATTACATCTTGCCAAATACGGGGAAAAAACTGTGTAACTGACATTCAAAGTCATCTTTACTGATAAAAACCAGAACTCCCCACACTTTTAAACAAATGGTAACATGCAGTTGACTATTTTTAATACAACTTTAAAAACTGTAATTCTCCAGATAAACATACATGTAATTAGAGGGATTACCATACAACAATAAGCCATCACTGCTATTATAAAACCATAAACTGTTAGTCAATATGCTATAAAATTCAAAATCTAATTGAAATTGCTGGTTTAGTATAATTCTCAAAAGCCATCCTTCTTTAATATTGTGAAATGAATAGGGGTTTTGCGGAGCTATTAATTGTTACTGACAAGCAATAACCACTGGAATGAAACTCCAATTATCAGCAGCCATTAATCACATTTACTGTCATCTGTGATGTCAAAAAAATTCAACAGTATTCTAAACAGCAAAAAGGAATTTATACCTCTTATGTTTTAATGCACTTCATTGAAATTAGATGGTCTTTTTGTAGGATAAGCAAGGAATTACAAAGGCTATTTTCACTCTCAGCACAGTGTTTAGTCTTGTATATTCCAGTTTAAAAAAGCTCTCCCACTTTATTCCATTTTGATGGAGACTTAGATACCTTGCAGGTTTATTTCTATACAGTTATGTACAATTTATAACAATTTGTTGCTAGCATGATGTTATGGCAGTCACATGGCTTTAAAAATAAGAAATTACAGAGATCATCTGAGCATGTAGTTCACTAGTCTGTTCCAGGAGAGCACTTAATGCTACTTTTAGGATGCAGGATTGAGCAGGCGATGAAGTGTTCTTGGAGATGAAGGTGTAAATAATGGTGGCAGAGCCTTCATTGTGGTACCTGAGCATTCAAATAAAATTCACTCATTCAGAACATGTCATTCTAGGCTTTAAATCTTGTTCATTTTTCAGCTTCTGTTGTTTGCTTCAAATAATTGTTTTCTCTTTTTTGGAACCTATACAGTAGATCGAAAACATACATGTACATCCATGGGAGCAAAAGGATAGGAAATTGTTCAGTACTTTACTAGAGTCTGGATTGACCAACTCTGCAGTGTAGGCATGGCAATTAAAAAGCCATGCTTGCAAAATGTGCTCTGCTTACTTTACCCCTGCAAATTCCTCATATTACAAATAACATTGTTGGACCATTAAGGGTATAGTGTGGTCTTTACTCTCAAATGATATTGAGGTTTCTTCTGGACTACAGCAAATACAGATCGTGATGGGTGATCGATATGAGACTTTGCCAGTCATTTACCTTGAGAGTCTGTCTGCTTTTGATGGCACAAAGACTTAGATTTAGAATAGTGTGGAAGCACCGGTCTGTAATCTGCTGTGAACGATTTCAGAAGTGAAATCCTAAATATTTTGTTTACTATATTGTGTTGTTCACTTATGGTTTCATCCACTCTTCATTAATCCATCAAAAATACAAGTCCTCTAACATGAATCAGGAGAGCAGGAATAATATTTGTTCATAATATACTGCAAATATTCAGCAGAGTATCTTTTTGGAAGAAGCATATGAGAATTCAGAGTTGAATACGTATCAAAAGAAGGCCTAACATGGATACAGAAATTGCATTTAGCTAGGTCTTCGGTACCTCCCAAGCACAGTGCAGTTGCCTGTTTTTCAAGTTTTCAAGGAGAGGCGTATTTACAAAATTGAGTATATTAGTGCCTCTGGAAGTGAAAGTCTGAGGGTGACCATACTAACAATGTTGTTATTCCAGTTTATACAACCAGTGTTCCAATTTTTTAAATACTGCTTTTTCGCTAAAAACAGAGCGTGTAGCTAACAGTATGGTTTTATAATGCACAATGTACTAGTTAAAGAGGTAAGGTCTTTAAGATTCTGTCCTCTCTGAAATTCTTGTAAGATATTGTCACTGTTCACCCCTTGGTTATTTAAAAACTGTGGTTATACAAAAATACTTCAGTTGTGATTTTTCCTGCTAAATGTAATTGAATGTTCTTCCTCTGAAGCATAGCAAATTTTTGGCCTATCTGCATTTCCTTATACTAATTGAAGACTTTGAAAGTGTACACATCTAATATAATCAATATGATACTATAATACTGTCATGATTAATTAATCAAAAAAATTAGCTGTCTAAATGAATTGAACTAGCAGAAGAAACTTTGTCTGTCATGAGAAAACTCTGGAATGTCATTCTTTCCTTGAGTTCAGCTCCTAAACTCTTCCATTTATTATTTTCTTGATGTTTTCTTGAGTTGTTTGCTGTGAAATTTGAATAGTTTGTGGTTTTTTTTTAAATAATAGTAGTGACAATTACCATGTTATGATAAGATTTTTAGGTTGAAGAATTCGTACTGACATTTCATTTCTGATATTAAACATTTTTATTTTTTCAGAAGAAATTACTAAGCATTTAAAAAAGAATTATTTTTACATTACCTATTTAAAATGGCTGCACCAAGAATTTCTCATTAAGTAATGCATTCATTTATGCTTGTTGTCAAGGTAACAGAGTTTATCAGAATAACAGAAATCAAACTACTTAAAATGTAGTTGTAAATTTTTAATTTATTAGGGTAAGGTAAACACCAATTCCATCAAACACTAGTTATCTGTCATTAGTATGGAATTGAATACATTATTAGAAGGAAAAAAATACAAATATTACTTCTTGTAATAAGATATAGCTTTCCTTTAAAGAAGACAATAATGGACAAATGTTTGGTAATTCAGCAAGTATGTTCACAGCACGGAGTCTTTAAACTTAAGCATCAATTAATATCTATTCCAGATTCCTGATAAGTTAAAGGGAAGAACACCCTTGCATACAACAGCGAGAACTGGTTTTTCCCCTCCCTCTCTGCTTCCCTCTTCTCTCACTGAGTAATAACCCTCACTTAGTGACACCAGTCATTTCTGCTCCAGCCTTTTTTACGGTTGGAATGGAAGATTATGCGTGCCATAAGCATGAGTGACATTCAGACTGAGATGTGTGAAAACTCCACAGATTTTAATAATACAGTGGAAAATGTGTCATGAGTTGCTGTTAACATTAGCTGAGAAATGGAAATGGATGCAGTAATTTGCACAGCAATTGCAGTTCAGCCCCTCCTGCCATCACTGGGCTGCAAGTATTTATAAATATAAACCACTGGTAGTGAGTGCAAGGAGGGCGAAGCTTACAGGGGCCATACAGCCATGGTCCTCTGTTCATTTTCCTGGGAGGTTGTGTTATCTTTAAAGGACATTGAGTCACTTGGATGACTTTCTTTTTTTTTTTTAAAAAAAAAAAGGAAAGAAAAGAAATTATCTTCCTAATAGCCAGTAAAAGCTAACAGGAAAGCAAAATGCATAACCCCCAATAGGAAATATTGAGAGTTACTAGAATTTCTCTGATTTATTCCTGCTAAAGATCTGGCTAAAGAGAATGATCTTCTACTTTTTGGCTGCTCAAACGAAACACTTGAATAGATGATAGCTTCAAAGATGTCATCTGAAGTATTGCACAATTAGCAGGAATAATTTTAAAATACTCTGTTCCTGTAACAGATCTTGAAATGCCTCATCTAATGAACTACGGTGTTTAGAGCCAAACTCTTCCAAAAATTAGCAAGCCTGTGCATTTCCATTATTTGGTATCACAACATTTGTCATTTAAAATTTAAGTGGTGAAGGAATAATAGCTCCCTAAGAATGATCTGACTTTGATTAGATTTTGCTTCAGTCAGATGACCCCTCCAAAGATGGCACTGCAGAGGGGTGGGGTGAGCCTCAATTCAATGGCATGGGAAGAACTGACTTTGCAGGCACATACTGACTGCCACATGAAAAACAAAGTGTTTTTTCATTGTACCTACTTTCCTGAAATCTTGGCTAAGTTTTGGCAATGCTAATAACAACCTGTTTGTGAATTTTGATATGCTGTAAAAGGAAAGCCTTTTAAAATTTGGAGATATTGTTTGGTTTGGGTTTTCGTAGACCTTGTGAACAGCTTGCTCAGCCGATACTGAATTGACACAACTAATTTAGGATTTTCTTACTTTAATAGTTTTCAGCAAATACTTTCCCTCCCCCCCTTATTATTCTAATAATTCATTTGATGTTTGTATTATAGCTGTGTATATGGACTCTCATTTTTAGACATGATTGATTTAATTTTTCTCCAGCCTACTCCATGTAAAACTATGTTTTACGTAAAATGGTATTACCATAACGCATGTAGCATTGCATATAGCATTTGCTGACTTTTGAGTCAACCTGCTTTGAGGTTGTCTGTAGGCTTTTACATATGGTGGCTGGCAATTTCTTCCTGTTTAAATATTCCTGACAGGAGTTTATTACTTTTCAGTAGCTGGAGAGCAGTACAGCACACATTTGACTCCCCTATTTAGTTCCATCTCCATTTCAGTTACCAACCTTATTGCTATAATTAAGAACTATACAATTTGTGCTTATTATTCTATATACCTTGAGTGTGTTCTGTTCTCCTTTCACTTTTAGCTCACTCCCCAAGGTAATACAAAATAATAACATGCCATATGGCAAATGGAATCAGCTGTAACACCACACAGCGTCTTTTATCAGGTAGCTTTTACAATATGACATTCCCAAGTTTGTAACTGATGAATATTGCATGTCCTAGAGAAACTCTGGCTCTATTGTGTTGCTTCTCCCATTAGAGGCATCTTTGCTGATACTCTGAGCCTTTTTTAACATAAATGCAGCAACTGTCCTTTTGCAAGAATCAACAGCATACAGAGGGATAGGCAGAATGTCTCAAAGTGTGGTAATCTTACCAAGCAGTAAAAAGTTAGCATGAACACCATATTGCATTATCATGAATTGTGCAACATGTAATTGATATGATGTAACAGTAATAATGAGTTTTATGTAGTTTGGGAGGCTTGACTGAGGATTCTTGTTTGTTTGTTTTTAATTTCTGTAGAGCTCCTGGGAATTCATAGAATGTGTTATTTCAGCAGTGAACTTCCATAGGTTTGGAGTCAGTCATCTGAAACATGCTGTCTGGAAGCATTAGATGCTGTTCTATGAAAGTTAAACATAAGCATAACATAGGCATCTTGTAGAAGGCTTAAAAAGTACTTCTCCTACAAGCCAAACTATAAAGGGAATTCTCTGTTGTGGATACGCTAAATGGATGTGGTAAGTTGATCATGTTACTCAGGAATGTGAAACCCTGCAAGTAACCATTTCTTAATAGTTGATGTGTGTTGGTATACCAGTATCTCTAGTTTTGGAACGGAGAGGGAAGGACTAAGGAGATAGATAGGCAAACGATGGATATGTGATGTTTAGTTATGAGTATTTCTTTTCCATCTTATGCTTGTGGTAAAAATGTAATTTCAATCTATTCTAAAATGAAGCATATCTAAGAAGTTAAGAGAATGTTTCTGTCATGAACAATTGCATCATGTAACATGCAGTTTGTTCAGCTTCCTAGCTTGTTTTAGGCTGTAGCGAGTGTACAGTCTCCATCCCATTTACTGGTCCCACTGCATTACTGCAAGCGGTACGGCAACTTTTCTCCAAAGCAGGCATGCGGAGGAGCAAAGGATGAATTGTTACTCACCATTCCTCCAGTTTTGATCCTTGGTAAATATGTTTTTCACAGAATCACAGAATATTAGAGGTTGGAAGGGACCTTGAAATATCACCTAGTCCAACTCCCCTGCCAGGGCAGGACCACCTAGAGTACATCACATAGGAAGGAGATAGCCTGTTCAGAAAGGCTTAAGAAATAGAAGTCTGCTCAAGCTCTAAGTAAACTTTCCAACTGTCACCAGTGTAAGAAGGGAGAGGTGGGTCATAACAAGGTTGCTTTTCTGCAGTGCGCATGTAATGCCCCAAAAGATCAGTACTAGGATGGGAAAACGTAAGGTTTAAGAACTTCAAAATGATTTTTTGAGAAAGAACAGTAACACATATACCACAACTCTCTTTTACTCCTTTGTAAAAATATTACTTGTTTGGTATTCTGTAGGAAATAGTTACAATGTTTTATTTAAACAAAATAAAATTAAATACAGAAAAAGGATTTTGTTAAAAGAAGTGTCAAACACCAGTAGAGTAAATGTTTTCACTGAGGATAATGGCACTTTTGCTGAAAAAGGAAATTCATTGTGTGAGTGGGTGTAAGCAGGGTATATATGTGTGTGTACATATGTTCATAGACACATATAGCAGGAAGGACAAAATAAGCATAAACTATTTGATACAATTCTTTGTACAATTTACACTTTATATAGAATCACCTGAATTTCTTACCTGATTTTTTAGAAACTGCTCTGTCTTTTTGTCCTTATTTTTTTCTTTCTTGCTTATCTGCATCATACGTACTGCCGTTCTCCACTGTTTGCTTGCCTCCTTGTCACATATGAAACCAGCGCAGAGTGTATATTGATGGACCTGTATTGACAAATATTCATGAGTTACATATGGGTAAATAACAGACTCTTTTTAATTACTCTTCTTCCTGTCTGTGAAAACAGATATAGAACAAGAAACTTGGGGGTCAAGTATCTTTAAAATAATTTCTACATTCATGGGGAACTTATTTTCTTCAGAAGGACAACAGCAGTATTTGTTGACCCTTTTCCAGTAGGATTTACGTCGGAATGAAGACAAAGAGCATAGAAATACTTAAAATGGCATCCTTCAAATGACACAAATGGCTTTAGCCTTCTAATGCATGGAGTCCTTGAGTGTCCAGTCTCAAGGACTGCATAAGCCTCCCTGCCACTAAGCCTGGACAGGCAGCCTTCTGTGGCTCAGACACACACAAATACATACAGTACAGTGGACAGAGCCCTGAATCAAAGATGAACTTAACCTAAGAAGAGCAGAATTTGGTTCCATGTTTCCCTCTGTCTCACTGCCAAAAAGCTTTACGTATAGTAAACACAGTCATAAAAATTCACTTATGCACAGGCTGTAATTTGTCATCATTTATTGCAGAGTTCTGTGATGAGTCACAACTTCATGTATTTTAACATGTAGTATGTGTTTTCTTAGAGCATGCTGCATTTTATTAAGGTGTCCGGCTTTTCACAGGGAGGATATCAAATGAAAAGCATTCTTATTTGCCTGGAAATTCATGCCATACACCAAATACCATGTTTTCTGTGATTAGCTAGCAGGAACCATCTGTCATGTCCCCACCCCCACAGCGCTGAGGAAGGCAGAGACTGAAGGTGAGATGTATATTTACTTTTGACAACAAAACCAGCTGTTGCCATTACTTTTAGCTGTAAGGCAAACATGCTGGAAAAGGTGACTATCTATCGTGATTCTAGTGTATTGGGACCAACTGTGAGTGTTGGTGACAGCAAACCTCTTAAAATCCAGAAGAAAATTACTTTATGAATTATGTCGGGAGGTCATGTACAAACACAGCTCCAGCTGGGAGCTGGAACCAAGAAGCAGAAACTTCAGGCTAGAAAAGTATCAGGATGAGTTCAAGTAAGACGCTCCCCCTTCTCCTGCCTTTCTTTTGGTAGAAAATCAGATTGGAAAACAGAATTATTTTTCTCTAATGATAACGCAAGATTCTGAAATTAAGCACAGCAGGTAGAAACATCCGGCACAGATTTAAAAAGATATTGCATATTCATATGCTGAAATGTTTTCCAGTGCTGACAGCTATTCCAAGTGGAAAAGGTATATGCTCTGCTGTTGTTCAATCTCTGCCAATTTCCCTTCTTAAAACCCTGGCACCATATTTTGGGGGCTACGTAGTCTAATCTCTGTTATTCTTACCATCATCCCATCAGACAAGATAGATATTTACAGAGCCAAATAATTTTGACTTTGAATAGGACTGCAGCAAATAGGTATATTTTCAAAATTTTTGAGAAAGGGAAAATGGGTATTTCTTCACTAAAGCCACTTTGTTCCCTTGTTACCTTATTTCATATTGTACAAAGAGAGCACTGTGCTATGGTCTGAACGTACCTAGAGCGTATTTCAAGAGTAAAATATAAACACTGGCAGCAAAGGGCACTTTATGCAAATGCATTTCCTGAGTGATGGCTCTTCCTCCCTGATGATTCTGGCAAGACATAATAATTCAGGAAAATAAGTGGAGTGCCCTGCCCTTCAGCTCTTTTCTCCAGATCACGTACATCCCCTTGCAAATAGGATTATGTCAAAATAAAAGGTTCAGTTGGGTTGGAGCTCCTTTTAAAATATGTTCAGTATATCACTGTAGAAAATAGTAGAGATAAAGCAGAGCTGTAAAAGACACACTTTTAGGAAGAGAAACAGACCATCATGCCTAACTCTATATTGCGCTCATTTTCCTTTTACAGCCCACCTGTCAGTCCTGTTATCCTTGTCTAGAAAAGAATTTACAGTAAGTCTCTGCTTCAATCAGTTTCCATGGTAACCTGGTTCTGTTTTAAAACCTTTACATAAAATTGGCTTGGTTAAAATGATAATGAGCCAGAGTACTTGCCCATACCTGAACTCCACCTTTCTTGTTGCTCAAAAATAATCAGATAGGGGTGTCACTCCATCTGCTTCAGTTCCTTTAGCTTCTACAACCCTGTCTCATTAACCAAGTCAGCTCAGTTTCTTTGCCATCTGGAAATCTCAGTTTTCAGAGATGTATAGGGTTCAGGGTACTGACAGTGTTTACACTTTACATGCTGTGAAGTAGACTAAAGAATGTTAGGGTCTGGAGCCTTGAGTTCCCTGGGGAAGGATCTCTCTGCACGTACAGTGCCTATAGCAGGGCTGAAAGCTCCAAGGACAATAGCATCTTTTAAGAAACGTACCAGAGGAGGCAGCCTGTCTCCCTTCTAGAAAATGCTTTTCACAAAGGAAACACTGACATAGGAGACACTGACAAAATTCATGAAAAATAATTTAACAGTGCTGTATCTTCCAGGCAGGCATGCCAAAAGCTGTTGAATGTAGGTATACACCAGTTAACTTACAACTGAGTTTGTCCAAACGAAGCCTTAATAAAGATTTCAGGTTTTGGCATGGGACAAAGCAATATTCTTTTCCTGTGATAAGTGGTTGCTCAGCTGGTCCTTATTAAGCATCTTGACTAACAGAAACAAGCCCATGTTTGCACTGTTTCTCACACTTTGATAGTATGAGATACTGCTGCCTTGTCCTTAGCAATACATCAAAGGGCACTACTGGGTAATTTTTTCACACCTTTTTTTCTGAATGGCACTACTATGCAAGGTGTATGTGTGCTGTATCCTTTATGTGGGTTTACACTTGTATAGACTGAACTTTGATTGTCATGTACTGATTCATCTTAATAATAAGATCACCTTGAAATTCAGTTGCAATTTAAAAAGAAAGCGTAAGTATCCTTGTCCTAAACCAAATAATATGGGTGTACTAGAAGTTTGATTTAGACCTACTAAATTCCTCCCAAATAACTTGAAAAGACAAGTTTTCAAATGCCATTTTTTCTACTTCTTATTCTTCATTAGCAGTCTCATTTATCCCCTATGTCCTAACATTGTCCTATAGACATTAATTTCTGAGGGGAGGGCATTGTCAAATCAGGGTATCATAAATCTACTGAACGCCTTTCATCAGTCATGGCAATAACATCTTTGCAGTACTCCTGTATGTCAGTAGAGTATGACCTTCTCTGACTGATCTGTGCAGACACTGCTTAATTGAACTAGTTTTCCAATGTGCATTTTAACTTTCACACAATGAGTTTTTCAATAGCTGACGTCCAACCAACTGGTCTCTGGTTTCCAGATGAAGGAATAAATAACATCTGATGTTTGGTCGATTGAAAAAAAAGTAGTAACTTATTTTTAATCCTTTTAACCTCTTTGCACTCAATTGAACAATTAAATACACTTACACTTTCCATGTTTTTTTATTCCTTTCATAATCCTTTGTGCAGAAAGGCAAACTGATTCTGTGCCTCTCTTCACCATTGTAGCATTATTGATTCCATCCTGATGCTAATCAGTGCTCCAGAAATGCTGTGATTTGATGTGAAAACTGACGATACTTGTTGGCTGCTTGAGGTGGGAAATTTCCTGTTAGGCAATGGACTTTAATACCGTTCTTATTGTATTTAATTAATCTGTGTAGTGCAACAGGCTAAATTTTCTTTTGCCCTGAATATTGTTCAAACTTTCAGTGGATCAATTGTTAGCTGCAGAACTATCTCAAATGTTTTGTTTGATATTTCTGCCTCTTTTTAAGTAGATTAAAAATTACTGTTGAATTAAGAGGGTCTTATTTTTTAGATCATTATGCTGACCTACACTTTTAGAAAAAGTCCTTTCTTGATTCCTTCTTATTTTGAAACGTCTTTTATCAGCTTATTTTGATAATTACCAAGTATTTGAGAAATACCAGTACCTATTAGTAATTTACTTGCTTGCTGGTAGGAATTCCAAATAGTTAATATCTGTGCCTTAAGTAATTACATGATTTGCTGCCCCTCTCCCCCCCTTATAACTGTGACTACCCTCATGTGCTGCTTTATATGATTTTTACTTTCATTTTGCATTCAATTAATAAGATTTTATTTAGTACCTATTTGACCCCCTCACAGTGCTTTCTGAAGACACATACCATATTTTGAAAGCTAGTTATGTTGTAACTAAATTAGAACAAATGTGTTTGGATAAAATAATAAAAGCTCAAATATTTATGCATCCATGAACCTTCACATTACAACTCTCTGATATCTCTGCTGATGAAGGCCGAATGGGCTAAGTACGCAAAATGAGACTCAGCTTGTAAGAAGTTAACTGTGCTCCCATTACCAGTCTGCTGCCATCTGTCGTAGTTGAGTTGGATGAACTTTGCAATGGCAATCTGAACCTCAATGTCCCTCTGCTACTGGTATCTCCTGCACGATGCATCCTCCAAACCTTCACATTAGGTCCTGAACTTACTTTCAAGATCTCTCTCTTTGTGTCTCTGATTTTATCCTCCTTATGCAAAGTATTCCCTCTCCCAAGTTACATGTGAGAAATCATGCTTTGAAGCGTGTTACACAGGCAGAGATCAACAGAGGAATACCGTTGTGAAAGTTACAGGAGGGGGAACCGAAGGTGCAAACAGAGTTTGGAGAGCATGAAGGAAGGAAAGAGCAGTGCTTTGATTCTTCTCTGTCCTGGTTTCAGCTGGGACAGGGTTAAATTTTCTTCCTAGCAGCTGGTCTAATGCTGCATTTTGGATTTAGGAAGAGAATAACGTTTATTACACACTGATGTTGTTAGCTGTTACCGAGCAGTCAAGGACTTGTTAGCTTCTCATACTGGCCTGCCAATGAGGAGGTGGGGGTGCCCAAGAAGCTGTGAGGGGACACAGCTGGGACAGCTGGCCCAAACTGGCCAATGGGATATTCCATACCATATGGCGTCATGCTCAGTATATAACTGGGGGAGTTGGCTGGGAGGGTGCCAGAACTTAGGAACTAGCTGGGCATTGGTCAGTGGGTGGTGAGCAATTGTGCTGTGCATCACTTCTTTTGTATAGTCTATTATCATTATCATCACCATCATCATTTTCCTTTTCAGGCCTATTAACTGTTTTTATCTCAACCCACCAGTTTTACATTTTTTCCATTCTCTCCCCCATCCTACTGGGGGGTGGGGAGTGAGCAAACGGCTGTGTGGTTGTTTTAGCTGCCGGCCAGGTTAAACCCCAACATTCTCTCTGTCTACACTTCTGCACAGCCAAGACAGAAGTTTGAAAGCAGGTTTGTCAGAATCATTGAGCTGTTTGCTGACCACATTAACCAGGTAGAAAGGCTCAGAAAACGAGTTAGACTCTTTCTCTTTGGCATATGTGGTTTGTTTGAGTCAGAACCACATCACATGAACAGTCTTGCAGGCCTTCCACTTCTGCTGTTCTCTTGCCTCCAGCTCTCCTCCTGACAGGCACTGCCTATCTGGCAGTGTAACTTGTTGCACTAAATGCTCCGTATCTTTATTGTGATTAGTAAAGGTTGTGAAGAAGTTAATTTCAAACTAATGTCCTACCCACTCAATTTAATTAAGAGATTGTTGTTTCTAGAAACTCTCGTGATCACAATTGACCTGTGGGACTAATTTGATCAATTTAATTCTTTTTTAGCAGAACTGTTTTTAAAAATACATTCAGGTCACACTAAAATTAATTTTAAAAGTTCCACCTTATTTGGAAGATAACTAGTGTCAGTGAAAATAATAAGAGGAGCATAATGTTTTCATGGCACCTAATAGCACTGAGTAAATAGGCAGATATATTTTCAAACTTAATTTGCTGTCTCAAAGGGACAAAGACATGGTTAGCCATTAGGTCTGGCTTACAACAGAGTCAGGCCAGAGAGTAGGACTCAGGGAAACTCAGGTTCCTTACATGGCTTCTGGGCTTCTCCCTCCTCTATAAAATGGAGTGCATGAAACTTCCTTAATTTGTGCAATGGAAATACATTCCAGACTCTGATTCCCAACTATTATAAGGAAGAATCCAGTTGCAATACACGTAAGTACATAAACAAGAAATAGAAAATAAATCATGCCTATTCTCTGGTTAACTGTCATAACTGTACCTTGATTTACTCAAAGATTTGCATCTTCCAGTGTGAAGCTTTTCAATTACCTTAAATAAATTAATCTAGTTTTACATATCATTCTTTTTAAATTCTTTTAAAATTTATATCAGTTTGCTGTGCACTCCATTTCTTGAAAGAAATTTCTAGAAAGTAATGGAAACTTCCCATATTGCTTTTTAGAAGTATTGTATAAACAAGTAATTTTCATTTCTGTGCTGAGAATCTGGGTTTGGGAGTTTATTCACAAAATCTAAACTAGCTTGTTTGATTCTCCACCTTCCTTTCCTTCTTTAAAAAGTACAATTTGAAGGAAGTACAAAACCATATGGGAGAACTCAATTCAGGCTCTTAAGAATATATAGCAATCATATTCCCTTTCACAAAGGGAAAAGAATTAATCTTTTCTAGATTAAAGGTGTAAAAAGAATCACCTATGGAGGTGTCTTAAGTAAGTTTTATAAATATGTTTGCTTTTGGTCTCTAAAGATAATGTAAGGAATAAGGCAGCTACAACAAAAAAAAGCAGGGTCACTCAACAAGGTAACATCAGCATTCTGGTTCTGGTATTGTTCTAGAAAATGGAGCAAATATTAATCTAACACAGATAATATTGTCACTTCCAAGGTTACGTATGCCATAGATATGCAGCTTTGAAGTCTGGAGTGCCCTACAGATGAATGTTCTTGTAAACTAGAACTAAAGCTCAGCTGGAAATGGGTTTGTTAATTTTTGCTAAGATGTCAGTTCAATCAATCAGAACATTTCTTAGAAAAATAGTATTAGGATGAAAGAGAGATTTTCACAGATCTTCCAAGAAACACTTGTAAACTTCCCTAGCCACCTATATTTCCCCCTGCCACCTCCAAAACACAAGTATAAAATCAAGACACATTTAAGACAGTGTACTATGTAACATTAAAGCAGTTCAGCCTTAAAAAGCAGAAAAAAAGAAAAAAATGAAATAAATGCCTGTGAGAAAGTTATGGTAAGGCTCTCCAGAAAAGCAGAATCTAAAGCACATGCTGAGGAGCTGTCTAGCTGAACTGAGTCTAGTAAAAACACTAAAAAACCCCAACAAAACAACCACCCCCAAAAAAAGCACCCTCTAAAGCAAGTAACAGTCATTTGTATAGGTGATGTTCTCATCTTTGTGATGTTCAGGTGTTTTCCTATCAGAAGTTTTCTGCCCCCTCCACCTCAACCAACCTGAAAATCTCTAACACTGCCTTTAATATCTATAAATTTACCTTTCTAGCATCTCTTCTATACTGTTAAGCTGCCCGGTTCTTTATTCTCCATATTCAGAAGCTTCAACAACTAAGCAACTTCTTTATGTATGACTTTGATTAGTGAGACAATCTAGTTAATAAATCAAAAGCCCTCTGTATTACTACTCAAACTTAATTGTTTTGATGCAGAAATTTAAGTCAAAACAAGCATAAAAATGTGAAAACTTTGTTTCAATAATAGCGTAGTAGTGTGACATTTGTCCAGTTGTGATAAGAATTTTTTTTGTCATTTTGTTGAGTTTGATTTTGAGGAAAAGAAGTTGCACGACAACTATTTTGGCTCAAGAAGCTTAGTCACTCACGTGAGTTCAGTACCTTCTTTATTACTATAAAATTTACAAAACCAGTAACATTTGAAGCCATGCTGGACTTACAACTAAAATAATCTTTTTTAAAAAAATAAATAGGCTCTTTTTAATTTATAAATGAAGGATGTAATATTCTCAGCAATATAAAAGTTAGATTTTTTTAAAAGTAAAGAGTGATGGGGAGGAGGAGTTGAGAGGGAACATTCATCCATCCTACAAAGATAAAGCAAGAGCTTAGTATTTTTAAATTAATTTCTCATTTGTTTGAATTTCCCTGGTGGCTTCCTAAAATTTATTAGATTTAAGATAGCCTATTATTCCTCACTAAACCTCAGCTCCACAGTCCTACAGTAAAACATTTTATTACCAATTGTGAGAGGAAAAACTGAGTTTTGGAAGTAAAAAGAAAAATCATGAAAACAAATGCTGCTTTTCTATACACATGGTCATGGGTTGAATTATGGGGTTTTTTTTCCTCTTAGGTTTGCTTTTCATCTCTAGAATATTACATTGGAAAATAATTTTGTAGCTATTTTTTGTGTCAGATGCCCAGATAGTATAAATTAGCTACATTGACTTCACTGATGTAGTATGGATTTATATCCCCATGGAATGAGAGCATATCCATGTAACATAGCATAGCATAAAAGCTTTCTCATTTAGCAGAGATTATCTATCTGCATGAGAATTTCAGAGTACTTAGTATCTTGGACTAAGGACTCAGAACTTGGTGGAAGCTTTAGCATTGCCTTCTCTGGAGCTAATGGGGAACATTCACGCTACCCAGTTTTAGGCTAGTAGCTCAGATGGGATAATTACACAGAAATTTAGAAAAGGTGAAGTTGATTTCTTTATGGGCCAAATCCTTATTTAACAAAAAAAGAAAGAATTACATTCTGTTAAAAATGTAAATTTGAAATTCAAATTATGTTTATACTTTAGGGAAAAGACTAGAGGCTAACATGGCTTTCCTGAGCTCTAGATGATTAACCTACTTTGTATTGCTCTCACCACACTGCATTGGTTAATCATTATCTTTTAGCAGTGTCTTTAACAATTAGGTAAAACAGTATTTCTCTCTTTCCTATATTTAGAAGACCTCAGACAAACTGACTTATTTTTCCATTATACTTCATAGAATCACAGAATCATAGAACAGTTTGGGTTGGAAGGGACCACAAGGATCATCTAGTTCCAACCCCTCTGCCATGGGCAGGGACACCCTACACTAGACCAGGTTGCCCAACTTGCTATATGGAATGTGTATAGTAGAAGTAATGTAAGAAAAAATTCAATCTCTATCCTTGACTAGATTCAGATGAGTTAATTCTCTCTTATCTTTACTCTCCCTCTAGGCCCAGTGTCCATTCCTGCTGAATGAGATACTTTCTCACTGGCAATGAACAGACTTTAAAATTCAGTCAGGCATTTCCCCACTGTTTTATCAGCTGATGTTTTTCCTGAAGCATTAGACAACTGATTGAGAAGTCTGGTAAATAGAAGATATTACTGAATATTCTGTCCAGAATGAAACAGTTTTTTATTATGGCAGTGGTATAATAATAATAATAATTTGAGAGAGGATCCTGAGTATGTGTGACGATTACATGGTGTGTTTCAGCCTGTAAAACAACTATACTAAAAGTGGGAGAACTATCCATTCCATAACTGATATTATTGTATATTGGTTTTCTAATGACAGATACTTTGGGGGGAGAGAAAAAAGTTTTTCAGGTCCATTTCCAGGCCAAGTCTGCAGCCACAGCACAATTAGAGATACCTAATCTATTTACTCTTCCTTTCATATATTTCAGGGACATAAACTTTGGTCTTCAGCTTTTCAAGATATTATTTCAGATATTTTTTTGATAACTGGTGTTATCAAAATAATTTTTTGAATGATACGGGAATTTGCAATGGCCAGTTCTGCTGTATGTGCAATACATTTGCAATTCACAGCAGAATCAGACAAAGGGTCTTCTATTATTTTACTATATAGTTTTCTTTCTGTATCCTCAGATTCTCTTAAAAGTTGTAGTATTTTTATAAGAAAAATACACTAACTGGTTCCTACAACACTGTGCATACTAGTGCTGTAATGTTAGAAGTGCTATTTCACTTTTTAATTTTTTTAAGGTGCTAAACTAGCAAGAATTCAAAAGGATATTCTTTCAACACTCATGTAAAAAGGCTGTATGTAAGAAAGGTGCATTCAGCTGCGTTTATTAGTATGTCGTGTTGTACCAAGTTCTTCTAGTAGCAAACTAAGTCAACTTATTATTAAATAGAAATATTACTCAGTGGATACACATTCAGACATCCTTGAGAAGACATTTTGGAGCAAAATAAATATAAGCGATTTACGAATTTGTTTATATATAAACTAGAAAATTGCAAAGAAGTGTTTTTTTTCTCAAGGGATGCCATGAGAATACCAGTCCATGTCATTTCCTTTCAGAGAAGGTACTTATCTATGCAGAGTATAGGGGCAAAGTCAGCCTTTAGTGCCTTAAATTAAGGAGCCAATGATGATAGAGTACAGGAAATAGAATAGCTGAGAAAACCACTAGGTTTCGGCCGATGTACAATGCTAGATTGAACAGTAGATCTGATTTCCGTTCAACTATGTGCTTAGTTCTCCATGAATACCTAATTCTTGTAATTCATGGGACCATCAGGGTAAAGAAAATAATTTTCCCCAGACTTCAGACAATTACCTAATGACATTGTCAAGAGTAATTCATAGAAACAGTTACTCTTTTTTTTCTGTCTTCCTGTACATCACAAAATAAAACTCTTTCTCCCTCCCTAGAGAGACTTAGTTATTCACAAACTTAAATACTTACTGAAAACACACAAATCTTTCGAAACTGTTATGTGGCACAGGAAGAGAGCAAAAGGCATTGTGCGACATCAACATGTCCTGCATCTAGAATAGAAGGCATGTTACCTGGTAAAAGTGCTCAAGTGACCGAGAAAGAGACTGTACCATATTCTATCAAAGGAGGCAAATGAAAATCAAGAGCTCCTGCTTGCCTGATTCTGTGGTGACAACTTCTTCTCCTACCCCTGAGTACTGATTAACTTGGAGCATGTAACCACAATGCTCTAGTTTCAGAGCATGAGGTCCCTTCAAAACCACTTAAAGCATGGCTGCACTGCACTCTGCTTCCCGTCTCCAGCAGAAGTACGTGCAGCTCAGCCACTGAACACAGGCCTATGTTTTCTACTTGTGCTTAAATACCAGCTTTATTTACACTGCCTCTAGGTGTCCAGTGCTAGAAGTAGAAATGTCAACTGAGTAACTAAGACAAGGATATATTTGTGATGGCAAAGACTGACTAATTTGGGAGAGCTTTTTGCTTATGAGAATCCCACCACATCTAAGAAAAGAACTTTATCTTGGGAGCATTTAGTAAAAAAAAATAAAAAAAAGAGATTCCCGCATGTAGAATTCATGCATATTTTTTTAATACCACTGCTCCTAATTCAAAGATTTCATGCCACCTTTTTAACATTTCCCAAGGCCATACATTTCAGAAACTATGTATTTAAATATCTCTTTCCCAGAACTGTAGTAATAGAGGATTTCATTAGCAACATTTAGGAGCTTTAAATTATTGCAGCAGAAACAGATACATTATAGTGCACAAAGGAAAAGAGAGAATAGTTTCCCCCCACAGCAGACTCTCAGTGTATATTATATGATTTATAGGGAGAAAAATCATGTAAATGAACGCTGTTTTTCTGTTTGAAAATATTTAAAGCTAGATTTCCAAATTAAGAAAGTGTTATAAAAGAAAAAATTCTAACCAGCAAAGGCCCTACATGAATACTAAGCACATACTGTTTATTATGCATGTAAGCAACTTGCATTTGAACAGATAAAAAGGTGGGGTTTTTACAAAGAAACTGTGAGGAGTTGCGGTAAATTCTTGAAGGAGACAAGAATGCTCTTCTAATGTGACATAATAAATACCTTATGATCCTATTTCTACACACACTATGTACTAAGAAAAACTATCTGTTGACTTTCTTTTTAATCCATGCATTCTACTTTATCTTACTTTGATTTGATTTCACACGCCTGCTAGGTCTCATTCATTTAGTACAGACTCACTCTTCCACCTCCCGGCCAGTTTCACGCTCCTTGGGCATGGTGCTACCATGTCGTGTATTTGCTGGCCAGCTCCTCTCCTGACCCTGGACCACACATGCTGGAGGTAGCAGATCAGCAGATGTGTAAACAAGTTTTGCCTGCAGTAAATGTCCTGAAACAGGACAGAGACACCACATTGCATTTCAATGGGAAAAATGTTGCTAGCTTTGGAGAGGTTGGTTTGTGCAACCTCCTTCCCAGCTATGGATTCTCTCCATGCAGAGGGACATTATTTCCCTGCTGTCACTAACTTCACTGGTCAGATTTGTGAAACAAAGGACATCACTGTGCTGGATTTGAGTCTAACCTTTGGACCCGTGCCAATATTTTAAAATTACAGGCTTACTATTTAACAATGAAAATAACGTAAAGCAATCTACTCACTAGCTACTCCTTTTTTATCCTGCCCGTGATCTCTCTTGTCCTCCTGTGTACCATTATCGCAGCTGGAGTAACTTTATGTTTGACAGCTCAAACGCTGGCTATGCATCTGCTGCAGAAAAGAACTTTGTGTGTCGCCCAGTCTGTGTGGGAGCCCATAGTGCAGGTGGTCAGCTCACGCTGAACTCTGTGTGGCCTTCCCTAAACTACTGCCCGTGCCTCAGCATACTGATGCTTTGCTTGGATGTGCTTATGCAAGCTGCAAGCCTACTCTGAATCACCTTGTAGACATGGCCTCAGTAGCAAACCTTTCATAACAAAATAACTCAGTTTGAAAATCTGAATGGTAATGTTTCTGCTGTGCCTCAGATGCTACCATGACATCATCTTACAGGGATTAAAAGTATGTTCACTGTAGTAAAGCAGTTTTCAGCTCTAAAATGCTGTAGTAATGTCTCTTGGAATAAACTACATTTCAGGTCAGTACTAATCCACAGAATCCTGCATATTTTTTGTCTTTACTTACAGTATGTGATGTAGATTGCTTTCTCAGTACTTTCGATGTGTTTATCATATGTGATTAACAGTTAGAAAGGTTTCCAGCCTAATTCTCATGTGGAAGAGGCAATCCAAACAAGCATATAAAGCTGCAAGTGGCCAAAGTACAAATCTGTGTTGACAAAAGTGAGGTATTTTCAGCTAGTTAAAATGGCGTACCAAACTTGCAACTGTTTTAGTCCTCCTTGTTGAGGAACAAGCTATCTGAAATTCTCTCTTCTGTTGAAATCATGTAATTTCTGAGACGATCGGATCCAGTGGAAAGTACATGTTGATTTTTTGGTATTTCTCCTCTTTCTACGGAACAGGTTCCACTTTACAAAGGTTATATATAAACCATGAATCTCGAGTATGCTTTATGGGTTCTATAGGCACTATGTGTAAGAAGGCAAAGGTTAGTAAATCTAGTTGTAATTCATCAGTTAGTGTAGTATGTGACCCACTACTCTAGGTGTGATCTGCTGAGGCAAATTTGTCCTTCAGGCCAAAGAACTAAAAAAAAGTTAGGATCATATTTGGGATAGCTCTGGAGACCTAACTGTTGGCTTGGCCGTACCCTCATACTCTCACCATACAGTAGTTTTCCCACCATTTCAAGCTGAAAGACAAGTTCTATAGGGTATTTTCAATCTCTTAATATTTTTCTTTTGAATTTTCTGACAAGATAATATCCATATGGTGAAACTGAGCTATGATGCTTCCCAGAATGATTTGACTCTGCCAAACCTTGTCCTCCCTGAACACATGTCCATACTGAGAATGAGGCGCAAGGTATTTATTGCCAGAATTTGAGAACTACTTGTGTGGCATCTGTCTCCACCTGATACTATTTAATCTCTTGCAAGTATTTGGGTATCATCATGCTTACATGGTCGGGAAAAGGTTCTGCGTTGTTTTTTTCCCTTAACTTCCTGGCACAGTTCTCAGCTGGCACATGTCTTTAAGTTCTCCCAAGCACAGGTTTATCAATGAACTTTAAGATTTCACATCCTGTCCGTAAAATTATAGCAGCAGCAAGGTAACAGCAGTGTATACAGCTTATCAGCTCCTTGTTACTACAAAAGTTTAATTGGCTTGATATCAAAAGATAGAAAAAGTAAACCAAGAATTTGACAATACATAATTCAAACAAAATAATTATTGGACTAATTCTGACATGGTTTAGAATTGAGAAAGAAATCGAAGCAGACATATTTACTATATATTACTAAATATTAAACCAGAGAACGTGCTGTAGCATCATTCTTAATGTACTGCGTAATGAGTGGAAGGAGTAATTGGCACTGGTTGTGACTTCAGTTCATTGCTAGCCTCAGCCATTACTGACTGAAGTTGTGTTTTAGGCTGAATGCTGACTCTTCTGTCTGTGGAGAAACTTTCTGTTCACTCTAATTAAACTAGATAATGCAATTCACGAACTGTTTCTGGATCAGTGCTCTTCTTACTTTAATGGAAATCAATGAAAAATAAGTAGGCTTCCATGGGAGGAAATAAAAGTACAAACTCAATCTCAGAAAAACAGCCCATGAAGATTTGTCAAAAGTAGAACACAGTGGTGACCTGCAGCCTTTCCTGGGCTAAATGTACAGTATTTGCCTTGGAAATGCTAATGGCCAGATGGTACTGTTTCATGCTTCTTTGAAATGAGTTATCAAATTCTGCTGCTAGTACAAAGCCGAATAAGCCAGAGTTTTACAATAAGTTATCGAATCTTGGCACTGGTGCACTGCCAACCAACCAGAGATTTTACGATAGAGCACTGTGAAATGACCAAACCAAAACTCAGCAGAAAGGGAAACTAGAACAGTTCTCTGACTACAATTACAACAAAAAAGGGTGAAGCTTGCCCGTGGCAGCAAATCCAGTTTCTAGCAACCTCTTTTCCAACATGTTTTGCTATTTAAACTTCCTTTGCAAACTTCTGGTTGGAAGGACGTGCCCAGAGAGTTGTGGTCAATGGTGTTAAATCTAGTTGGCGGCCGGTCACTAGCGATGTTCCCCAGGGCTCAGTCTTGGGGCTGGCGCTGTTCAACATCTTTATCAATGACCTGGATGAGGGAATAGAGTGCACCCTCAGTAAGTTTGCAGATGACACCAAACTGGGAGGCAGTGGCAGTTTGCTTGAGGGTAGGATGGCTCTCCAGAGAGATCTGGACAGGTTGGATCGATGGGCCGAGGCCAACTGTATGAGATTTAACGAGGCCAAGTGCCGGGTCCTGCACTTTGGCCACAACAACCCTGGGCAGCGTTACAGGCTTGGGGCGGAGTGGCTGGAGAGCTGCCTGGCAGAGAAAGACCTGGGGGTTCTGGTTGACAGCCGGCTGAACATGAGCCAGCAGTGTGCCCAGGTGGCCAAGAAAGCCAATGGCATTCTGGCCTGCATCAGGAATGACGTGGCCAGCAGGAGTAGGGAAGTGATAGTCCCCCTGTACTCGGCTCTGGTGAGGCCTCACCTCGAGTACTGTGTCCAGTTTTGGGCCCCTCAATATAAGAAGGACATTGAGCTGCTAGAGTGTGTCCAGAGAAGGGCAACAAAACTGGTGAAGGGACTGCAAAAGAAATCTTATGGGGAGCAACTGAGGGAACTGGGGCTGTTTAGCCTGCAGAAGAGGAGGCTGAGGGGAGACCTGATCGCTCTCTACAACTACTTGAAGGGAGGTTGTAGTGAGGAGGGTGTCGGTCTCTTCTCCCAAGTGGCTAGAGACAGGATGAGAGGGAATGGCCTCAAGTTGCGTCAGGGCAGGTTCAGATTGGATATTAGGAAGAACTTCTTCATGGAAAGAGTAGTGAGGCATTGGAACAGGCTCCCCAGAGAGGTGGTTGAATCATTGTCCCTGGAGATTTTCAAAAAACGCATAGACGTGGCGCTCCAGGACATGGTCTAGCAGGCATGGTGGTGTTAGGTTGACGGTTGGACTTGATGATCTCAGAGGTCCTTTCCAACCTTAGTGATCCTATGATTTTATGATTCTGTAAGAGTGCCACTGAGAAACAGAAATGCAGCACCAACTTACAATTCTCCTAGCTCTTCTCCAGTTTCTTTCCTTTTACCTGTGTAGAGGGAGCTTTAAAAGATCTGTGTTTCTTCTGTGGCCTAAACCACTCTTCCTTTAACACTGTGAATAGCTCCCTGTATTAATCTGGAGAGGCATTACCTGGTTAGTAGTGCATGATGTGTTGCTGCTAGAGGAAACCAAAGGAGATTTTGGACAGTAAAGCAGAAAGTGGGTTGCTTTCCTAGTTTTAAATATGTTCCTGTTCAGACATAAGGCTGGTTCTCACTTGTTGGCAGAGGGTGTGTAGGTCTTTTTAAAATATTGTCATGTGACACAATAAAGGCGGTTTCCACTTTCCAACATGTGATGTAATTTGGAGTAAAATATTAATAGGTTTTGTTGTGAACCAACATTTCCACAACCCTGACTTTGCTACGATAAGGCAACTTATCTTCTAGCCTGGGAAGCTAGAAGAGCCCAAACTTTGTGACTGTGTTCCAAACCTGTACCAAAAAAAATTCTGTCCAAATTCTAGTTTTAAAATTCTGCAAGAATATTTCATAAACAGACTCCGAATATTTCTATCTCTGTGACTCATTTAATGTGTGCACTTCATAACTGTCTAGGATGTTTAATGACGATGCCTGGGTTTATCTGGAGACTTAAGCAAATTATAAACTAGCAGCAAAATCCTTTCAGCCCTGCAGGGGGAGCAAGGCGGATGGTGACAACAGTCATGCGTAGCCTACACAAGAACTATACGCCTCGTTGTAAGGGGTTGAGAGGGAAGGTCAGGCCCCTACCTTCAGCCACAAAGGCCAAGTAGAAGGCGGCTTAAAAAAATTATTACTTATCAGGTCTCAGATTCTCAATTCCATCTCTCTGTCCCTTGCTGCCTTTGTAGGTTCCAACTGTTTTCCCCAGGCCATTTCTCCTCTGTGCACTTTTCCCTGCCTCCTAAGCCTCAAGGAAATTAAGAAGTTTCAAGCCATTAATTGCAAAGGCATAATTGGTTTTCCATGATGTGAAATGAATTCTACCGACACATGGAATGTTTAGAGGACAAAAAAAAAACAACCCAGACAAAATTATCTGTTAAAACTTTAAAAACCGTAAGTTGATCTTAATATTTTATACGATAACACATACTTCAATAGTTTTGAAATTTTCATTTCTTAATAACTGAGATTTCATCAGCTGAGTTAGCTCATATCTCTTCTGTACAGCAGTATTATTTGTTGCCATCTAATAAACCCCCTGACAAGAGGAAGGAACTACTATTTAGTGTTGAATAGTGGGGAATTAAGGAATTTCTATGAAAAGCTTTTTTAATTATGATGACAGCATGCGGGTGAAACAATGACAAAAGGGTTTCTTTCATGAGGATAAGACTTGCCTTACATGAACTGCATTGGAGTATGCCTAAAATAGATGTCTATGATTCTGTATCTGCCTGAGGTTGCCAGCAGTTCACCTGAACTAAGAGGCTTCCTGGTGTTTCTCTTAGCATGTATCTAACAATTTAGTCAGTCTAATCTCAACAGTTATTATCTACCTTAGTTGTGTCACCTCCAAAAGATCCTTTAGATATTTATAACAAAATGTTTTAACATGACAAATGCCAGCAAAATCCTGTGAAATAAAAGACATTAGAGCTACACTACAGATTCCTTAACAGTCCATAACTGATTTTCCCACCATGAAGTGAGAGAGTACTTAGTATACCTAAACATCAGTCTTGAGATAAAGTTCCCTGAAGTTACTCACCTTCGAGTGGAAAAAAAATGGCATTTGAATTCTGAAGTAGCTGCTGCTTAAAAATTTGTCTTTAATTCCATTGCAATAAATTCCAGAAGCCATGCAGAATATAAATCCCTTAACTCTTACTCATCTCTGCCCTTATATTTGTCATCCTCCTACCAGAAATAATTAGAGCCATCTCAACTTCTGCATTTTAATCTGACTCAACAATTTCAATGTAGGTTTTACCTCCCAGAAGTCTGTTTATGATCTTCAAAGCTATTTCAGCTTAAGAAATCTCACATCTTTTATCATATTGTTTCAAAATACTTCATACCAGTAAAAGGAAATTAACATTTAGACATCTTCAGGTAATTCAGAATCCTAAAGCACTATAAGCATAATTACTTGGAGAAATACAGATCAAAACAGGGATCCAGTCCTCTTGTTTCTCTGTTGAGGGAAGATTTTGCAAAGGAAAGAGCCCTTTATGACATTTCACTGTAGGGAAAGTCATGCTTGACCAACCTGATAGCCTTCTATGAGGATGTAACCAGGTGGATGGATGATGGAAGGGCGGTAGATGTGGTCTATCTTGACCTCAGCAAGGCATTTGACGCCATCTCCCACGGCATCCTTGTGGGCAAGCTGAGGAGGTGTGGCCTGGATGATCAGGTAGTGAGGTGGATTGTGCGCTGGCTGGAGGGCAGAAGTCAGAGGGTTGTGGTCAATGGGGCCGAATCTAGTTGGATGCCTGTGACTAGTGGAGTCCCTCAGGGGTCGGTGCTGGGTCCGGTACTATTCAATATCTTCATCAGCGACCTTGATGAGGGAACGGAGTGTACCCTCAGCAAGTTTGCTGATGACACTAAACTGGGAGGAGTGGCTGACACACCAGAGGGATGTGCTGCCATTCAGCGGGACCTAGATAGGCTGGAGAGCTGGGCGGGGAGGAACCTGATGAGATTCAACAAGGACAAGTGTAGGGTCTTGCACCTGGGAAAGAAGAATCCCATGTGCCAGTACAGGTTGGGGACTGACCTGCTGGAGAGCAGTGTAGGGGAAAGGGACCTGGGGGTCCTGGTGGACGGGGGGATGACCATGAGCCAGCAATGTGCCCTGGTGGCCAGGAAGGCCAATGGCATCCTGGGGTGCATTAGAAGGGCTGTGGTCAGTAGGTCGAGGGAGGTCCTTCTCCCCCTCTATTCTGCATTGGTGAGGCCGCATCTGGAGTATTGCGTCCAGTTCTGGGCCCCTCAGCTTAAGAAGGACAGGGAACTGCTAGAGAGAGTCCAGCGCAGAGCCACTCAGATGATCAAGGGAGTGGAACATCTCCCTTATGAGGAAAGGCTGAGGGAGCTGGGTCTCTTTAGCTTGGAGAAGAGGAGGCTGAGGGGTGACCTCATCAATTTATAAATATGTTAAGGGTGAGTGTCGGGAAGATGGAGCCAGGCTCTTCTCGGCCTCACTAAGCGATAGGACAAGGGGCAACGGGTCCAAGCTGGAGCATAGGAGGTTCCGGGTTAATGTAAGGAAAAACTTTTTCACCATGAGGGTGACAGAGCCCTGGAACAGGCTGCCCAGAGAGGTTGTGGAGTCTCCTTCTCTGAAGACATTCAAAACGTGACTGGACACGTTCCTGAGTGATGTGCTCTAGGTGGCCCTGCCTTGGCAGGGGGGGGTGGACTAGATGATCTTTCGAGGTCCCTTCCAACCCTTGTGATTCTGTGATTAATTAACCATGTGGTGTCATCTCTCCATGCTTGCACAGAGGTTGTAGATTTTGGAGAACCAGAAAGAAAATCAAGGACATTCTTGCAGAGATCCTAAACTATGCCTTATGTCCTGCATACTTGCACTTCCTCTCTTCTTATTTTGCCTGTAAGTAGGAACACGGTTTCTGTGGCTCAGGAAAAACCCAGTGAAAAAGCAACACAGCATTAGCTTGCGACACTTATAGCACAGTATTTATTTCAATGAGAACATGTTTTATGTCATTCCCATTGTACCCTCTTCCCTGTGCCCATCTTTGTTCCCTGAATCCACAGCATGCCGTAGCCCACAAGGACATTTCCATCTATGACGATAGTTTTAATTCAGGAAAGAGACAGAGAATTGTTGTGCTGGCAGCCTGCTTTACTCTAACAGCCAGGTATTTCCTCTTTTACAAAGCAGAAATCTGTGGTGACTATGTGGAAAGAGAGAGCAAAACACGAAGTTGGGGGATTCCCTGTGGCCACATTGGCACAGTCTGCAGCACTAAGGTAACCAAAACATGAATACATCCATTGCAACTAATAAAATCAGACTACTTCTTCGAAGTCTGGAAGAATGGGAGTATATCAAGAGTTACCACTTTCCCCCTCTTTTTTTATGAGACGGGTATTGTCCTGCTACCTGAAATTCACTGAAGTACAAATTATTCACAAGTTGTGAGGGAAAGTCATGTTACTTAAGATCCTTCACTGCCCATTCATACTATGTTGTTGAAAGTTTATGTAGGATCTTTCATTGTTTTTTCAATCTACCATTTATCAGATAATTCGTCATAAAGTTCTAATTAACTCACGATGCAGTGCCATTAACAGCTGCACAAACAATATGAAATGTAGATCTTCAGGTTGTAAAATTGTTGTTTAAGTCCCAGAATATCTTGAGTTCAGTCTGTAAGTCATCCTGCCTAAGGCATTTCTTCTTTGTGCAATATCTGTAGCTGATTCCTGTAGGACCTTCTAACATGAAAAACATAAAACACTTCTGAAATAGTTTCAGACTTGATGCCTAAGTGATTTATGCAATTATTCTCATATAAGCAAGTACTGAAAAAGCTTCCATCTGCAATCTTGATGCTTGGGGATGCTAAAAAGTTTCAGCTCTCTCTAAACGCAGTTAATCAAAATGATACCATCTACATAGGAATGGGAGGAATACCTGATCTCTTCTCTCTGTTACTTCTGGACAAACCTAAATTCAGTTCCACGTTGATGCTAGCAAAGGCAGAGACTTGAAGTCCTCTTTTGCAAATCCAATTTATTTCTCCCTGTCTAAACATGTGAACCAGTATATTTTTATCTCAGCCACTTGTTTTGTTTCTAGGACACTCTGAAAACAAAGACTCAGTTTTAACTAGTAACGAAGTTTTTGTGTGAACGAAAACAAATGCTACACCTATTTTAACAGAATCAAGTGATAGATAGGAAACGACATCACTTCAAAATGTATGGAAAAGTGGAAAGTCTTTCAGGTAAGATTCTAAATTGAAATTACTCCTGATGGAATGATTATTCATAGATAAATAATGAGCACACAGTGCTTTGTAGGATTTCAAAAATATTTGATGCCTTTCAGTGAGTAAACAATAATTCAGAGAAAATAACGTGATGGTATTATTTTCATTCCAGACAGTCAGATAGTTTTGTTATTATGCATACTTTTTGAATAAGGAATTCTAGGGATCTACTTTCTAAAATACTATATGCACATGCCAAAGAATCCATTTAAAAGCACTACTCCGTGTGATTTTACACTTCCAGTAAGACCGAGCAATTTAAACTCACTCTGTCAAATATGCCATTTGTCTCACAGAGGTTCCTCAGCACTGCCTTTCAAGCAGTTAGTACTTGTTAGTGCTATCCTTCCGCAGGTTGAGGAGGGTATTCAGCACTTTGCCCCTTACCACGAATTAAAACCAATGGGATTCTTTCATTACCAGCAAACCGCCACCCCTCCCTGAAAAGGGGGAATCACTTTGTCACAGATAATTCAGAGTAGGTCCACATAGCTTAATTTAAAAATATGGAAATTTGCAGCACAGAATTAATCAGTACCGACAAATATTTCCTGGAAGGGTAACTGTGATGTTTGAATTAAGATTGTATATTTGCTAACAACTCACATGTATATTTAAAAGTGAAGGAAGATTAATTAGAAGCAGCTATCCTTTTATCAAGGTTCGATCAGAGGAATAAGAAATTTCCTTTAACGTACATTAAGAAATTAAAATCAAATGTGAAAGTGCAACTGTGAAGTCTACACATAAATGCTGCTAGAAAATTACTTCTAGGTATTTCTAGGAAATCACTTCATGTCCTTTCCCGAACTTGGCAATTAATTGCTTTGGTTGCCATTCTTTTTTAATTTGTTCTTTGTCAAAGGCTCACAAAAATCCTCTTTGAATTTTCTCTTAAAATAAATGAAAAAGCTCCTCTTTTTCCTGATATAAACAGTATAAAAATATACTCTACAAATATTCTAAGTTCTAGACTTAGAATTTCTTCAGCTTTGTCACTTGACAGTGAACCCTGCCATTAGAAGCAGCTGCTGAGCAGAACAGTTGCATACTAAAGCAGTATAGTTTGAGAAATCAAAAAGCCTCCCAAAAATAACAAAACTGGCTAAGAGTTGTCCATCTCAGCACGTATACTAGTGTTGCACAGACACTCACCAAGTATTTATTAACAGACAAAACCTAATTTATTGGAATCTTTTGAATAGGGTTCTGCGTGACCATTCAAGCCTACGTATGCACAACTCACCTCCCAATACCTTGATTACATACAAAAGACTGCCCCGTGTTACAATTCCTGTATCTGCAGGATAATACTGCAGAAATTGTTTTGGGGACTCCTTTGGACTGACAGATTCGCTATCCAGGGTGTTAATTAAAAAATTTAAGCATTAATACAGTGTCTATCAAGTGCCTTATGCATAGCAGAGGCTGATTCTGAGAGTTTCCAGCATAGTCTGAAATTCCCACCTGTAGACCTCCTGCAACAACTAGTCAAACGCTTTGCAGTTCAGTCAACCCCCCTGTCCTTTGCTGGGCTCATCTCTGCAGAGAGTAGCTGGGAAGTCCTTGGACTAATGCCAGAATGTGATGACTGTGTGCTGGGTAGGCACACAGGCATGGCCCTGATACACAGCTAGACAATATATAACCACAGTACAACCCTGAATTTCACTCTGGTATCATGATTACGACTGAAATTCCACATATCTTGCCCTACAAGATAGCATAGAAAAAACTCTTGGAAAAAAAGTTTTGGCAAATACACACAGTGAGGGAAACATGATAGGTGCTCACTCAGAATTCCAATTCAGGTGTCTGACTTGGACATACTGAACAATAGGGATGATAGGGTTGCCTGTACACTAGGATTTTGGTAGTATAAATCAAGTACAAGGCTACAGAAGTGTCGTACTATTTGTTGCCCTTATAGGAAAAAAAGGCAAATTGAGAACTGACACTTTCTACTGAGAGGTTGCCATGAAACTGGCCAAGAATTTGAGTCCATGGTAGTAATTTCAGGTATCTAAGTCATCTCGCTGTGACTTTCCTGATTCCTGGGGTAGCACAGTTTGATAGCCTTTCAAAGCCTTACCTCAGTGTTCTCCCTTGGGAGCACACAGTACAGCATGCAGTTAATGCTATCAGCGGATGCTATCAGAGAAGTCTGCAAGATCATAAAATTAATAAACAATATAGCAAGGAAGACAACTTCTTTTTTTCTAGTACATCTGATAGTTTATATTCCATAGAACACACAGAGATGATATTTGTATTCCCCATCTCATGTTGATAAATGTAGGAAAAAACTGAGGCACTTTATCCAATATCAGATGGAATCAAAGGTGTGGTTTGCAGTCTTCCTTTTTATTTTACTCTGTAATCTCAAACAGACAAAATGCTTGCAACTAAAATTTAAATTGGAATCATGAAATGTAGCTTTATAGTGAATTGTATTAGAAAGTTAAAGGTTATGAACTGGTCATTGTAATTTTGTTATCCAGGCACTTATTTCGTTACTCTTCAGTCCTAAGTATTTTATGCAGCTATCTTCTCTACTTTTTTACAGTTTTTCCTTTTGTCTGTTTACCTGCAGTAGTAAGAATAATCATTGTCTTTTGTTCAGAATGCATTTTTGGTGAGGTAATTCTGTTTATTCTTGCTAGATACAAGTTACCTTTCTTCATGCTTTTGATCGGTAAATATGTTTCTGTTTGACATTCTTATTAATTCAACACTGTCTTCTTGAGATGAAATGATGCCTATCAACAGTAGCCTGCCTGCTCTTCCTGTGCTGCAATTCACCCTTCAGGCATATTAGCAGCAGTATATGCTGGATTCTCTTCTTATGTGCTCCCCTTACCAGTTTGCTTCTCTACTACATTGTTACATTAACTTATGAGTATCATAGAATCTTTGAGGTTGGAAAAGACCTCCAAGATCACAGAGTCCAGCCATCAACCCAAGCTTACCATGTCTACTAAACCATGTCCTGAAGTGCCACGTCTACAGGCTTTTTGCCCACCTCCAGGGACCACCTCCACCACCTGTCTGGGCAGTCTGTTCCAATGGAGAGTGGTGGTGAATGGAGTGAAATCCAACTGGCGACCAGTCGACAGTGGTGTTCCCCAGGGGTCGGGATTGGGGCCCATCCTCTTTAATATCTTTGTTGATGATTTGGATGAGGGAATTGAGTGCACCCTCAGTAAGTTTGCAGACAACACCAAGTTAGGGGGAAGTGTCAATCTGCCGGAGGGTAGGATGGCTCTGCAGATGGACCTTGGCAGGTTGGATCCATGGGCAGAGGTCAATCAGATGAGGTTCAATGTGGTAAAGTGCCGGGTCCTGCACTTTGGCCACAACAACCCTAGGCAGCGCTACAGGCTTGGGGCAGGGTGGCTGGAAAGCTGTGCAGAGAAAAAGGACCTGGGGGTGTTGATCAACGCTCACCTGGACACGAGCTGGCAGTGTGCTCAAGTGGAAAAGAAAGCCAATGGCATCCTGGCCTGTATCAGGAATAGTGTAGCCAGCAGGAGCAGGGAGGTGATCATTCCCCTATACTCAGCTCTGGTGAGGCCGCCCCTCGAGTACTGTGTCCAGTTTTGGGCCCCTCACCACAAGAAAGACATCGAGGCCCTGGAGTGTATCCAGAGAAGGGCAACGAAACTGGTGAAGGGTCTGGAGCACAAGTCTGATGAGGAGTGGCTGAGGGAACTGGGATTGTTTAGTCTGGAGGAGGCTCAGGAGAAGGCTCAGGGGAAACCTTATTGCCCTCTACAACTACCTGAAAGGAAGTTGTGGTGAGCTGGAGGTTGGCCTCTTCTCGCAGATAACTAGTGACAGGACAAGAGGGAATGGCTGCAAGCTCTGCCAGGGGAGGTTCAGGCTGGAGATTAGGAGAAATTTCTTCTCGGAAAGAGTGGTCAGGCATTGGAACGGGTTGCCCAGGGAGGTGGTGGAGTCGCTGTCCCTGGGGGTGTTTCAGGAAAGGTTGGATGTGGTACTTAGGAACATGGTTTAGTGGGTAATAGGTAGTAGGGGGATGGTTGGACTAGATGACCCTGGAAGTCTCTTCCAACCTTCATGATTCTATGAATGCCTGACCACTCTTTCAGCAAAGAAATTTTTCCTAATATCCAATCTAAATCTCCTCTGGAGCAATTTGATGCCATTTCCTCTTGTCCTACCACTTGTTGCCTGGGAGAAGAGACCAACACTCACCTCACTACAGCCTCCTTTCAGGTAGTTGTAGAGAGCAGTAAAGTCTCCCCTGCTCCTGCTGGCCACACTATTCCTGATGCAAGCCAGGATGCCATTGGCCTTCTTGGCCACCTGGGCATGCTGCTGGCTCACGTTCAGTTGGCTGTCAACCAGCACCCCCAGGTCCCTTTCCTCTGCACAGCTTTCCAGCCACTCTTCCCTAAGTCTATAGCATTGTCTGGCGTGGTTGTGGCCAAAGTGCAGGACCCAGCATTTGGCCTTGTTAAACCTCAGACAGCTGGCCTCGGCCCATCGATCCAGTCTGTATTGGTCTTTAGTTTTCTCTACCTATTTTTTTTTTTATGCCTACTACTGCTTTTAATGGCTGCAGGTGTGTAAGAATACTAATTTGAGCCACTGCCAAACTGAAATGGGCCAAAAATTACTCTAAAATGTCTTCCCGTTGTTGAAAGTTCAAGGTGTTATCTTTTAAACCTAGCAAGGAAAATAGGCTATTTCTGGGAACAAACCATAACTTTCTATAGTGCACTGAATCCATTTTCATAGGCCTTCGCAGAATATCTTTTCCAAGATTTCTTGCATCTCCGCGTTTAGAAAACAGGTAAAAATCCATCACTAAAGCAACTAAATTCCAAATACTAACATTTCAGCTAAGAAGCTTTTTATTGTTGAGTTCCAACTGTGTTGTATTCTGTTTTTATTGGACAGCATGGAGAATGACTAGATGTTAATTGCATCCTTCTCCTCTGACTCATCATCTCTATTGTTTTTGAAATTTGTGGACAAGTTAAATAGCAGAGAAGCAGACAAATCCGATGAAAAAAATTTGAAAGGTTGAAGGGGGGAAAAAACCCCACAAAATTAAAAACAGAAAGAGTAAGTCAAGGAAATCAACAGGAAAATAGTGGTAATTGCTCTTTTCTTGAGACTTGTATATGAAATTTCATAGACTGAGCATGAGACTCTCCCATTTATTCCTGTATCACAGCTTCTGCAGCGAGTTACAAATGCCAGACATGTGTAGCACGGCTTGAGTCCTGCACCAGGCTCCTGTATGCTGAATCAGCAGTTTTATCTGTGATCTGTAAACCACATTGGCTTCTAGGCTGAAAGAGGCCAGTGCCACTTTGCAGCCACAGATACTCCTCCAAACACTGCCCTGCTTAAAAGGCACACTCCAAATGATGCTATCTCTTCCTCCTCACATGTCAAGGCAGATTCATAGTATTTCTGCTTCTCGTGATCGAATGCCTGCATCCAACATGCTGAAAGCTAACAGATACCCACTCTGTTGTGAGCGCCAGTATTGAAGTTCAAGGCACTGAAGAAAGCTGAGAATTTCTTTTAACATTTTTGTAAGGTTACAAAATCCCCAAGTAGAATCACAGAATCATTAAGGTTGGAATAGATCTCAAGGATCGTCTAGTCCAACCATCCCCCTACCACCTATTACCCACTAAACCATGTCCCTAGTACCACATCCAACCTTTCTTTAAACACACTTAGGGATGGTGACTCCACCACCTCCCTGGGCAACCCGTTCCGATGCCCGACCACCCTTTCTGAGAAGAAATTTCTCCTAATCTCCAGCCTGAACCTCCCCTGGCGCAACTTGCAGCCGTTCCTTCTTGTCCTGTCACTAGTTATCTGTGAGAAGAGGCCAATCCCCAGCTCGCCACAACTTCCTTTCAGGTAGCTGTAGAGGACAATAAGGTCTCCCCTGAGTTTCCTCTTCTCTAGACTAAACAATCCCAGTTCCCTCAGCGGCTCCTAATCAGACTTGTGCTCCAGACCCTCCACCAGTTTTGTTGCTCTTCTCTGGACACGCTCCAGGGCCTCGATGTCTTTCTTGCAGTGAGGGGCCCAAAACTGTAGCAGGGATTATGCCCCACTGCACGTTTGGTGCAGGAATTTCACATGCACTATTGGCTCAATGTCATTACTGTATGACATTGGGGTCAGCCTCTTATCTTACTGCTTTCCTTTGCAGCAGAGCATGTCTGATATTGAACAGTTTGGGAACCTCACCTGAAAAAAAATTCTCATACTCATTCTAATATATGAAATGAAATGCAGGCAGCACGGCATGCCTCTAAAGATGACTGTGCTGGCTGAAATGCAGAGCATTTCACCTCCTGATAATTAGACTCTGAGTGCATTGAGAAAAGAAGAACAGCTAGGCAGCTAATAGGTTTTTTTCTTTGACTGTGTTGCTTATCTTTGCCACATTCCTAGCTGGACAGATGGCAACCGTGTTGTCAGTCTCAGCAGATTCAACAAGGACTTCAGTATTCAGGGAAACCAAACTACCCTCATTTGCATTAAAATTGATTCCTCCAGCTCGAGATTTTAGTTATGCTGGTACAGTGTGACAGTGCATTCAGTGTATAAACAGCATAGTGCTATCAGATTAGTGCATTCTAAAGAACATCAAATTCACCTGGGAGAAAACATTGATGTCTTCAAGTTTCCACAGATGCTCAGCTCATAATTCCCATAGATTTGGGGGATTTTTAAAATTATAAAATACAGTAATTCCTGTGTTTTACAAATGGCCGAGAGATGCATTATAGAATGTTTGAAACTTCTTTAAAGTATGATCAAAGTCCGAGGTTTTGCTTCTGTGGTAAAGCCAAACCTGTTGGTATATTCTAGTGTTTTGAATCTTTTTGCAGATTCTTTGCATAACTTGTTTTCTGCCATTATACCGATGTGATACTTAGTACTCTGTTCCCTTTTATTTCTTCAATTCTACATGTAGCTCAGTGTGCTGCCTCTCTTTTCTTTGCTCTTTGTATTTATTTTCTGACTTGCGATTTATGCTGCACAGTATTCTGGTAGAGATATGAATTTCCATTTGTTCTGTCATGTGAAGACTGACTGTACTACCTTTCTTTGTTCAGTCCTCCTACTGATTCATCCCCAAATTGGCTAAACAGTGGGTTTCATATGTATTCAGATATCTTCTTGTCTAAAGTATCAATACAAACGCATTATATTTAGCTGATAAAGCTGGTAATTAATTTTAGTTTGAACTGTAACTACATTTAATACAGAGCTAAATTTTAAATACAGAGGAACTACTTTTTCTGTTTCATTAGAAGTTCTCCCACTTAAGTTTTTCAGGCCCAAAAAGGAAGACAAAGCATTCTGAAATTTTTAAAGGAATGAATCCTTATCCCTACCAAAATCAGTTGGGTTTAATAAAAGCATTTTCTATCAATAAAGTCAAAAGGATTTTGACCTTCTTTAATCTCATTCAAAAAAGCTGTTTCAAGACAAAGAATGTATTTTGCTTGTCCTTTTTTAAATGTCAAACTAGGACATATACCTAGCTGAAGTAGTTAAATCCTAAACTGAAATGTCAAGAAGCTTCAGCTTGTTTTTATAAACAATCATAGAATGGCCTGGGTTGGAAGGGACCTCAAAGGTTGCCTAGTTTCAACCCCCCTGCCATGGGCAGGGACACCCTCCACTAGACCAGGTTGCCCAAAACCCCAGCCAACCTGGCCTTGAACTCTGCCAGGGATGAGGCCTCCACAGCTTCTCTGGGCAACCTGTTCCAGTGCCTCACCACCCTCACAGGGAAGAATTTGTTCTTAACATCTAATCTAAATCTCCTCCTCTTCATCTGTCCTCGTTTCAGCTGAGAGAGTTAATTTAAACCACGACATCATCTTAAGGCCATTCCCTCTTGTCTTAACACTACATGCCCCTCTCCAGCTTTCTTGTAGGCCCCCTTTAGGTACTGGAAGACTCTTATAAATGATCTCCCCAGAGCCTTCTCTTCTCCAGGCTGAACAAGCCCAACTCTCTCAGCCTGTCCTTGTAGGAGAGGTGCTCCAGCCCTCTGATCACCTTTGTGGCCCTCCTCTGGAATTGCTCCAGCAGCTCCATGTCTTTCCTGTACCGGGGACCACAGAGCTGGACGCAGTACTGCAGGTGGGGTCTCACAAGAGCGGAGTAGAGGGGGAGAATCACCTCCCTCAACCTGCTGGCCATGCTGCTTCAGGATACGGTTGGCTTGCTAGGCTGCAAGTGCACAGTGCCAGCTCATGTTGGGCCTGCCCTCCCTTTAATCCTGACCCATAAGCACTCTGTTGGCTCCTGAATTTTGCAAGTATTTATTGTTTGGCAGATTTTGATAATGACGAGCATATCGTTCCTTCCTGAAACAGTATTTTGACAAAAAGCTTTAATCAGCTCTATTGAGAACCCAATGATTAAGATTTTACTTAACACATAGGTAGGCTAGACCAGTACTCACAGGCTAACAGGCTGTACTGAGAGGACAGAAAACACCGTTACTGATACATGGACAATTTCTTGAGTATTCTCATTTCTTTTTCTCTAGCATTCAGGCTATGCAAGTAACTGCGACAAAAAGAAACTTTAGGAATATTTTTGGAATTACACTGTAGAAGAGATGGCAGTCAGGCTGTGTCACAACCTTCAAACCGGATTGCCTTTATGGCTGCTCACATTAGGCTGTCAGCTGATAGAAGCTGTTTTTCTCCTCTTGCCTCCCGGAAACAAAAATCAGAGTAAGTTTGTGGGTTTTTTCTCCTAATTAATAATCTTTACCAAAAAATGAAGTCTCCTGAATCACATGCAAATATATATAAAGTTATTACTTGATAGTTTTCCTTTTATGATGTTTTTAAATTTTATACTGTAAATAACAAGATCTCTCTTTATAATGATTAAGTACATTAGAGTGTTTGGGTAATTCTGGAACAAGTTACAAAGGGCTGTGTATCCTTTTGATGCTTCTTTTTTCAAGTACTGAACTGGCAGGGTTGTGTTTCACCACTGGACTTACACTTTCTAGGAGACTCTACCATAGCAAGAAGTCTCACCATGGTCTTTTTTACAGTACTCTTATTTACTTAGTAGTATTGTGAGCTCTGTAAAGGAATTGAGTAAATACGTCTTTACAATGCTGGGTCATGGCTTTGCCAAGAAAATGCAGTATTGAACCGTATCCTCAGCTACCTCTTCAAAATTTGACATTTCCTTCAGAGTTCAGCTCAGCTAAGGGGAAAAGCAGCTCACCCACAGTATATCAGGAAGCCTCGACACAATCCTAGCGATGCCAGCAGAGGTACACTTAATTTTTATCTGCCCAAACATTTTCTGTCCTTATAGTGATAGTTTAAATCCAGTTTGAATCAAACTAGTACAGCACACTACTATGACTAGTGCCTTGAAAGTATTCTGATATGAAGACAGAAGCAGTCACTTATTAGAATTTACTTTTCCTTAAAAAAGTAGGAAGTCTTTTCATGTTGGACTACTTAGCAAGTGAGGACTCATGCTTCAGTGAATGGCTGAACCCTCTACAGCCTCCCAGCACAGAATCATAAAAAAATGATAATAATTGTGTTCTCAGTACAAGTTCATGATATTTTAAACTCTGCACAGCATGTTTTCAAGTTTTCTCTTTCATCCAGTCCTCCAGGTTTTGATATATTATTTATTGAGAAAATTCTCATTTCAGTAATGTTGGAATTCAGAGTGTGTTTTCTGCCCTGTTCTTGTTGCTGCAGCATCACAATAAAAGATGGACTCAAGCTTTTAAGGAAGTTGAACTGAAATTGTTAACAGACATGAGCTCTGCACAAGCAGCAAATAGTCTCCTATAAATAACAGGATTTTGCTACCTTCAGATTTTGTTTCTCATCTCTGAGTGGTCAGGTTATGGGAAAATTGGAAGCTTGTGTGCCACAGCCAAGATTTGCAACTTTTCTAAACACTAATAGCATTACTCTCCTTTTTTTGTTGTTATTCAGTCATTTACCAGACTTGCAGATGTCTCCATTTGTAGAGGGGTTAAGAGCTGTCACCCTAGTATTTACCTGTGATATGGGAACGGGCCGCCAGCAGGAGTTGTGCAAAGGCATATTGGGTCACGGTGTGAACAAGTGAGCACCAGGGTTAGAAGATGGCTAAAAAAGGGACAAACCCAAGAGGCTTATTGGTGTTTCACTTTTGCTTCTCTCTCTACTGGTGTACTCTATCAAGTTACACAGGCTGTGTTCACAAGGGCCTGTACCTCACCAAAGAAAACTGTTACCCAAAGAATAACGTAAGCTCAGCATTTCTGCAAATTACATTGGGTATATGCCGTGCATATGAAATCAATTACTTATAATTGCATTAAAACATGCATTAACAAACTAGTCAGATTTATGTATTATTTACTTTGATAAAATATCATTTACTCTAGGATTTTTAAATGCTCTGAATATTTATAAAGGCTTTTGAAATAGTTACTAGATTAGAGAAACAGATGAAACAATCATCTGGAGGATTTAAAACGTAGATGCTTGCAAAATGTACTAAGACATTAGTTAAAAGAATATATTGTTAATATCTTTGTCACCATGGCTGCCACAGTAGTATTTTTAATAGGCTCTATTTGTTCTTCTAGCTTTTAGTAGTGGCATTATACTCTATAACTTACACTAGTAATTTACAACAGAGAATAACCAACAACAATATATATTACGGATTTACTTTAAGACTTTTCCCTGAGTGATTATTTTAATGCTCTTTTGCCCATGCCTGATTGCATTTTTTTTCTGTTTGTTATTTATTTCCACCATTTCTTCTGATTTCTGTACTCCTTTTGATGCTTTCTAAGTGCGCTTTAGAAGTTCATGGACAGATTATAAGAACTCTATCATCTGCCCTTTAGTAGAAATCCTGACCTGAAATACCGAGTATCTGTTAGCTGAGTATTTGTTCTGCCTAGAGGACATGTTAGGAGCTCTGCATGAGTAAAACTGTTTTCATCTGATCCATATACTGCATACTCATTTGGAAGTTATTTATAGATATGCTGTGCTGTTTCCATTTTCTATTCCTTTATATATTTATCACAATATTAGAATTGCTTTCTGCCTCTTTCCAAATCTGAGCATTTCTGTCATTGTAATCCTGCTTCTCTGATCCATTATTGTTCTACTTCCTTTTTTTAACAAAAGTCGTTAATTAAACTTCATCATTTGGGCAAAATGGAAAAAGACATGACACAAATGGATTCAGTTGCTGTCACATCAGAAGCAGGAACAGGTCGTGCGTTACAATCCTACCCAAGCCAATAAGAAGTTGAATTAACTGTGCACTTCCCATGTGTTTGGTGAAAATATGGGATAGCTTCAGGGTCAGTTAACAGCAGATCATCACACCCTACCTTCTTCCTTTTCCTTGTCAGGAGAAGCAGCTGTAATTCAGGTCTAGCTGTACAGTCACCTTTAGCGGATTTGAGCGCAGATGCTCTCTGAAGGAGGCGTGATTCTCATTGCTCCCTCTACTTACGGCAACCCTGTATCAGCAGGTAGCATTTGCACAGCCAGGCAATGACTCTGATCACGCCCTGACCTGGCTAAAATCTAATCTAGGGGGAAAAAAAAAAAAAAAAAAAAAAAAAATTAGTTTTCATTTGGCTCAGTCAGACTAACTGCACTGTTGTACAAATCCGGGAAGAGAAGGAGCTAAAAAGAACAGAATTACTGATTGATTTCAAAACATGTGGGAGCAAATCCTGAAATTTCTTTAGTTGTAGAAGTTCTAGCATGGGTGAGTTATTGATGAATAATGTATAAATAGTGGAAAAAAAAGTTATTTATGGTAGGGAATGTTTATTTAATTTTGTCCTTAATGAAATATTTACATGATTTTGAATGTTCTTCTCCCATGGAACCCAAGTACTTGTATGGAACCTTAAACTTTGTTACAGTGAAAAAGAATCCACACTGTCTGTGTAATATTTGAACTAATTTTTAACTGAATATGGTAAGAAAGCACAATGTATCTTTACTTTTAGCGACTGGAATAATTCCACCAAGTGAACTGCATGATTCCGGCATGACTGATGGCAGAATCTGGCACTTGTGCTTCTATGAACGTTAATATAATGAAGCATTTCAGTGCACAAAAGAACTAAAAAATATTGATCAAAGTTATTAAGATTCACCATATGGGCTTGAATTATACATGTCACTAGAAAATAATACAATAACGTGTAAATAATTCACTAAAATGCTCAACAATTTCACAAAGTTACAAATTTGCATGTTTGTGTTCCTTCTAATCAGATTGATATCCAGAAATATTCCACAGGACCCCATTTTGAAATCCTTCCCCCAAGGGTAACATTGCATTATCATTCCTTAATATTCCTTATTTCTCCTGGTCCTTTCACCCTTCTGGTTACCTAGACATTAATGTTTTGTTCTGACTATCCTTTTTGAAATTTTTGTTCCAAAGAGCAGAACTAGTCCGGTGCTGCTGCTCCTAAGTCTAGTAAGGTTTATTTATTGTTAGGAAGGAAATAAGGAGATACAGGCACTGGGTATTTTATTCTCAGCCATGGTGGTTATTTTTTTTAATATGTATGCTTTAAAAACAGACTATCTAATATCAAAGCAGTGCACAGCGTACTGCGGCATGACATCTCGAGAGCTCCAGAAACCAATTCGTTTCAACCTCCAGCAGCTCATTTCCCCTCCCACTGTTTCAAGAACTCAGAGCCAAATTCTTGCCCCCATTTAGTTTTGCTGAAACTGTTTGTATTACTGTAAGCTTTCTCTTACATATTAAATTCTTTGGGACAGGTTTTATCTTACTCTGTTTTCTCTGTTTTCCCTTACTCTGTATTTCTCTGTTGACCTGAGTAAGGAGTGCTGATTAAACGTTGCAGTATTTTTGTTGGAAACTGTTTTTTTATTAGTGTTACCCAAATAAGTCTTTCATGCAAGTCTTGATACTCAAGTATCTTGAAGTCATCCTGAGTTAACATGGAGACCTTGACTTGTGAAAAGGGGAGCCCTTATCTTGTAGTTCAGTCAATAGGAATTTTTTTCCTTCCCATTGGTTTCCAGGTTGAGCAGGACTACTGCCTGATTGACGTTACAACTCTGCAGCTGCTTTAATGCAAGATACATAGACATGTATGGGCAGTCACCCTGCTGAAAAGGGTAACTGGGTGATTTAGTCATGGGAGTGACTGAAGGATTTCCCAGACTAGTGTCTTAAACATAATATTAACATGTTATTTATAAATGAGAATTATTTCTACTTTAATACTGGAATATGTGCAGTTTGTATCAATTAGAGAGCTGATTCGCTCCCAAATTACTGACTATTCTGAAGAACAGAAAAATTAACTCTTGTAGCCCTTTTCATAATGTTGCGTTCTTCTGCTTGGCTGGATTCCTAACACAAGTCCTACATGGATTTCTTCATGGATTTCCTGGCCCAATGACAGTTAAAGGGTGTTGACATTTGGGGGGAGGCAGATGGGAAAAAAGCCTCGATAGCATGGAAACTGTAGTTAGATTTATAGTAGAAGATTTAAGACCTTGTTACTTATCCCATTGAAAAGAGGAAGAGACCAATGCAGACAATCACAACCAGTAGAAATCCACACTGGTAAGCTTTTTACAGAAAAAGGAAGATACGCTAAAGCTGAATCCTAACAAGGCAGAGGTCAGGACAGGCTTGAAAGGAAATAAAAATTCACAACACCTCAGTTGGTGAACGTGGTTTTCTGGGGCTTAGATGAACTTCGTAGCCTTCAGACTGTCTATGATTCTTCACACTCAAACCTAAAACCAGGTTATGAAAATGTGCTTAACTGCAGTTGTCCAGAAGAACGTGTGACATCATATGAGACTTAGACCTACGTTTATCCACGCAGACTCAAATATCTCCCCGTGCAACAGCAATGGAATAAAGCAATTTGAAAAACAAAAATAAAATGCTATCAATGTAGTGTCATTTAAAAACACTGAAGCATTTGTGCAAAATATGGGCATTTGAAAAAACTTCACCTCTGCTCTTGGTGTGATTTATGTTGACTGAAATGTCAGGTTAAAACATCACAAAAGAAAAAAGCCCAACAGGTATATAAGCAGGAAGAGGCAGGGCCGGCTTCACACCTCTACCTGGCAGCCTCATGCTCAAGAAAATGGGGAGAAGAGTAACCTAAACCTGTACTTCCACAGGGATCTCTATGTGCTTTTGCACAGGTTTTCATACACAGAAATGCAAATTTCTGTTCAGAATATGTTTAACTACCTTTAATGATATTACTTCTGGTTTTGATGCACATACGTTTTCCAGTATTGAAACAATTTGGTATGATTTGGTTTTCAAATTACAATCATGTAGCGTTCTATATTTCTTAACAACCTGACTGGAAAATTATAGAAAAGTAGAGGGCAATTTCCAGCGTGACAGAAAATGGGTACACTTCTTCAGTTCACGTTTAAGACTCCTTTGTTTGCTAATACATTCATGCATATATTTGTATTTTTACAATGATTACTGTATTTCATTTTGGCATAATGAACAATTTTATCTATAAATGTGTTGCTTAGAGTAAAACAGTGCAGGCAACACATTTTTGCTTTTTGTCTTTCTTCAATATTTTGATAACATGTCTAGGGCTGTTCTCACTGTTTTCCTTGAAGTATTGCATTCTGCTCATTTTAATCATGATTTAAGAGGAGCTTTCAGTGAAATCCATAGAGTAAAGAATGTTTTGAGAGCAGGCAATATTCTCGCTTCCTGTGTGAAGAACTTTGGGATTCCTTGTGTTATCATTCATCTTCCAAACCTAAAATATTAGTTTTCATGGCCTTGTTGTTGGCCTTGTTGAGGAAACTTGTTGTTTCCTCAGCTTTGTCAATAATATCCTGTGAAAAAACAATTTCACCTCTAACTGTTGCTTTCTGTTCATCAAAGAAAAAAACATTCCCTACCTTTTATACAATGGCACAATGATTACAGTCATTTCCAGCAGCTTGCATAGTAACACGATTGCCTATAAACAGCACAAAGCCCCATTTCTGTAGTATCTGGGAAAGTGGAGGAGTATAGAGTTTATCCCTAAGTTTGCTTCCTCTGGGATTTCTGTGTTTGCTCTGTGAAGCTGATTTACTGATCTCTTGGCTGCTGCTGCTGCTGTTTTGAGATGTCTAGCAAAAAGAGAAAAGAAAACTGGAAGACAGAGAATCTATAACCAAACCTTAATGAATCCATTACTCTGACTCTAAATATAGGGGGGACTGCACATCCAGCCTACCTAGAACAGTTGAACTGTGATACAGCACCTTGGTTTTTAAGTCCTCCTGTGTTCTGTGTCCGTGCACTTGCATTTAAATTTGAGAACCGTTGCATAACGTACTGCGATAATTTGCTGCCTATTAAGAAAAGTTTCATCTGTAAATGTTTCCCAAGTAATACTACCCTTCCTGGCCTCTGTATGCATGAAATTGGCACAAGCCTTTCCAGAAATATAGTAGTAATGAAAGGAAAAATTAACATTTGTCTTAAAAAAATCATATTGGAATATCTGTTCACTTAAAATGTTCCCTTGTGAGCTCCTCCTCCTCCTCCTTTTCCTTTTTCTTCCTTTCTCTCATATTGAAACTGAAAGCAGTGCATTTAGAATTTTGAAAGACCAGAGGCACAAATGAGATTTCAAAATGATTTTTTCATATGTCTCACACCTGTAAGCTTTCACACATAACTTTGAATCTGGCACTGCTGTGGCCCACAAAACATCCTTGCGGCTTCCCATTTTAGAATCACAAGGGTCGGAAGGGACCTCGAAAGATCATCTAGTCGAACCCCCCCTGCCAAGGCAGGGCCACCTAGAGCACATCACTCAGGAACGTGTCCAGTCGCGTTTTGAATGTCTCCAGAGAAGGAGACTCCACAACCTCTCTGGGCAGCCTGTTCCAGTGCTCTGTCACCCTCACGGTGAAAAGGTTTTTCCTTATATTAACCCGGAACCTCCTATGCTCCAATTTGCACCCGTTGCCCCTTGTCCTATCACTTAGTGAGGCCGAGAAGAGCCTGGCTCCATCTTCCCGACACTCACCCTTAACATATTTATAAACA
>VWZZ01003730.1:94091-155454 GCA_013399095.1 Psophia crepitans | reverse complement strand
CTCATGGTCATCCCCCCGTCCACCAGGACCCCCAGGTCCCTTTCCCCTACACTGCTCTCCAGCAGCTCAGTCCCCAACCTCTACTGGCACATGGGATTCTTCTTTCCCAGGTGCAAGACCTTACACTTGTCCTTGTTGAATCTCATCAGGTTCCTCCCCGCCCAGCTCTCCAGCCTATCTAGGTCCCGCTGAATGGCAGCACATCCCTCTGGTGTGTCAGCCACTCCTCCCAGTTTAGTGTCATCAGCAAACTTGCTGAGGGTACACTCCGTTCCCTCATCAAGGTCGTTGATGAAGATATTGAATAGCACCGGACCCAGCACCGACCCCTGAGGGACTCCACTAGTCACAGGCCTCCAACTAGATTCAGCCCCATTGACCACAACCCTCTGACTTCTGCCCTCCAGCCAGCGCACAATCCACCTCAGGATTTTAGCTCTGTCGGAGTGGCCTTGGCCAGAGATTTGATCAGACTTAACATACAATTTGCTTCACACTAACACACTGCCTTTATGGTCACAGAAATCTTGCAACTCTAGTTTTAATCTCCTCCCACTTGAAGTTAATTTTGCAAAGGAAAATACAAATAATTCAATGTATGATGGAGTTTGTAATTCCTTTAGGAGGGCTTAAAATTGTCATTGTTTTCTGAAAGTTGTACCTCATCTACTCATAGACACTTCTAAAAACCCAAATGTTTCAGCACTAAATATGGGCTTAGGCACACTTGGCATACTAAAAGAATTTTTTTTCAAAGTGTGGCTATTGTTCTTCTCTATTTTTATCCTTATTTTAATATCAACATATCATGCAAACATCATTAAATCTATCCTTGCACCACCCTTTAGAGGATAATTGCTGCATCAGGTCTTTGCTATTCAGGATGTCACTGGCAAAGCAAGTGAAATCTGAAACCCATCCAGTTTTTCTCGATACTTGGGTTCCTTGAGTGATAACTGGTCAACTACAGAATGAAGTTTGCAGATGCATCATTGCCTTCTAGTGGTAAATGAATAGGTGCTATGTTTGCCTTCGCTATTGCAGATGATTTCTAGTATCCCATTTCCTTCTTGAAAATACGTTGCCTGGCGCTCTACGTTTTTTAGCATCATTTACATTAGGAAAGTTATAGTGGTTGAGTATCTTGCTGCCAATATGATTTCTACCATACAGGACCTCTGCCTCTCATCTGGGCAAGCTTGGAGACCCCAGAACAGCAACTTAGGCACCTCTGCCAGCTGCTGCTTCTTCGTAAAGACATAAAATTCTGGAAAGTCTGTGTCCTAATGAATTGGGGATGATTTTGGAATCCGTTCTAAACAAAACATCTCAAAGAGCAACAATTACCAGTATCTTTTATCTGTTTTCCCATGTGCTACTGAATCCTCCTGCAAGTAACTGATTAGCAGAGAGCTTCTGTCCTCTTCAGAGGGTGCGTTCTAGCTGTGCTTGTCAAACTGTGATTATAGGACTGCTCTCCAAAATGTGTCATCAAAACTGACTTTGGAGTCCAAGGCATCTTTGTGTACAAAAATTGTTCTCCTAGCAGACTCCTCGCATATTCTGATTAAACCTTCTGCTTTTACTGGATCTTGTAGTGTCATGCAGGAGACAAGAGTACACAAAGTTAGTCCAAAGCTTACAAGGGCATCTTCTAACAAAGCATACTCCAGATATCGCATCTGCTAGACAGCTGATATTTAAATGACTGCAGTATTACTGTAGTCTTAGGGGAGTAAACTTCTTTTCAGTTGTTAGTAATTCAATATTTGTGGTATTTACTTCTTTTGGAATGCCAGGTGCTTGAGGTGACACAGCAGGCCTGTGGTGCTAGTATAGGTTACCAGGCTGCTCCTTCCTTCAGAGGTTCTGCTCTCCTTGCCTCCTGCCTCCTAAGCAAGGCATAACCCAAATGGTTTTTTTCTGGAGACTTGCTGTTAGGTCCTTCCTTCCAAGAATTATCTGGAATGATGTTTGGAGATGTGTCTACATTCTGTGTAGTTGTCTTTGTACTGATTTTTAGGATCAAACTTGTCAGTGCTGGGGTCACTGTGAGGCTGCTCCTGCCTTTTTCCATCATCTTTTCACTCTTGGGTCCTGGCTGTGTATGTTTGCCTGAGAAAGCTTTGTTCAAATGCCAAACATAGAGCGATGGCACAGTACAATTTGAGACAACCATCTCTGGACATAGGAGTGAGAAAAAATACCAGCAAATTGAGCATCTATATGAAATAAGTCTATTTCACAACCTGAGTAAGTAAAAAAAAATGTTTGTTTACAAGATAGACATGAATCAAATCTAAACTGTCCAGCACTACTTGCAGCAGTCAGAGCAAAGTAACTGCTTTATCATATTTCACTTCCTCTGTTAGTGCAGTTCATTTGATAAGAAGTAGTATTATTGGGCAAGTTTTAATTGTCAGCAAGATTAGACGAGCATTCAGTGGAGTTGTGGGTCACATATCACTGGGTGCTGTCAAACTACGGTTAATGGTAGGCAATTTACTTACAATATTGTGACCTTGTATTCAAGAAAACCATTAACATCTTCATCTCCAGACTGATGCATGACCTTGGAGCTGACTTTATTTGGAATTAGATGTGCCTTGAATGTCCAAAAATGTGTATGTACAAATATCTCAGTTCTAGTATTTCTGGCATTTGTAATTGCTAAACCCTGTTCTGATTCTAGCTAATCAACCGTAATAATAGGATTTTAATCTCAACTAGTGGCTCAGGTGAACAGACATGTAGGAAAAATACACTTCTGGAGATCGTAGCTCCTTGATATGTCACACGACTAGTTTATATTCTATTTCTCTATCCTAGAAATGGTTCATTTGACCATAAGAAATGCACGTCCATATGTCTGTCATGTTTGATTCTCGGTTTTGAGCTGCATTGATCTGATAACTCAGTTTTGTGCAACTGATGTTTACATATTTCTTACTGGCATGTTTCAGATATACACTTTGAATCTGATATACAGCAGCTGTAAACCTTTTTGTCTCTTATTTGTTGTTTTAGCACGCTGGTAATTTTCAAATTTAGAGATCAACTCTGCCAAAACTATGCTACATTGCTGCATTTGGCACAGGTCAAAACTACTGTTTATGTTACTTCTGAAGATTTCTTCCCCACACCCAAAGCTATCCTATTAGGTGGGCAAGGAAACAGTAAGGATTGAGCTGAAGACTTACACAGAAGACTGTGAATCTTAAACCACCCACTTTCCTTTAATTCCCACCCTCTGTTGCCCTGTCATGGTGCTGACGTTCCCAACAGACTCTGTGCAGCACTGCCCTCTTTCCAGCTCTTCCGGCGAGCCACAGCACTGCAGTGAGAGTGTGAACATCCCTTACCAGGAGCAGCAAATTCAGATGGATGGAGGAGCTGAAGCCTCTTCCCAAAAAAATCTCTGTACTCTCCCCTGCCTATGCGAGGGCACAGGAAACCGTACGTGCGCACCCATTAGCTTGGGTAAACAAGGCCATTTCTTTACTATCCTGACGCATGTCAGGAATTATTGGGACAGCTGGCCTCCACCTTGCTTCTCTATATAGCCAACTTCGCCCAATCCAGCAGTCGATAAGTAACAAAGTCCCAGGATTTTTGAAGAAGGCTAGGCCTCGTTATATTAAAATACTGTGCTAACATACCTAAATTTGCATTAATAATCTGAAGCTAATGGTATGCTGGGCCAGCAACTTAATTTTACAAGATAAAGACTTTGCTATTCCAAAACACTGAAGTCATTCACTGGATATGGAACTAATCTAATTCTCTTAGATTAGAATTTACACGATATTAAATATATTCTGACAGCACAGTGATAAAGAAGATTAAAAGAAGAGAGTGTGCAGAACTGTACACGTTGCATCCATCTTCATATTACTTAGTGGGGAAAGAAAAAAGCCCTCCCAGAAGCCCTGAGTTTAAAGAACCTCCCACAAAATGCAAGTAGAAGGACAGGGTTCAAATCTAATAGCTGACATTTATTAATATTAAGAGGTCCCTGATGTCATCAGTCATAACAAATGGGTTGGGTCTGCTATGCATTATCAGTTAAGAATTTGGGTGGATTATATCAAAGAAACAGCTATTAAATTAGTAGCTGAAATAGTATCAATTAACAGACACTACTTTTAAATTTTTTGGTACAGTAGTTCTCCACACAGCATAATCTTGGCTCAATAATATGAATAAAATACCATGCTGTGATCCCAGAAATGTACAGCAAGTTTAGCCAAGCACTCTTACAAACAGCAGAGATGTCAGACACCAGTGTAAATAGCATTGCCAAATCCCTGGCTTTCTTTTATCTTCGACTGGCTTTTGACCATGGGCTGTTACTGCAGAGGCCAAGGACACATAGCTGTGATTTGTGCTTCTTCACAGCTACCCACAGCTCCCTGGACTGGAAAACTGCTGACTGGATGGCATCCAGCAGCCGCCCAGGGCTGCGTTAGAATGGCCAGAACTGGATACGGTAATCATTAATCTGTGCTCGCACTGCTCGGGCAGCTATCGGGCTCGCTCGCGACCTGCCTAGGTCTGCCACTGAAGAAGCAGGATTTCTGCCAGAAGGCTCAGGGTTGCTCCCTCATAGATCGGAATGTGCTGGCAGGGCTTGTGCCAAGCTCTCAACTACCAGTAAAGGACACAGTAAAGAAACCTGAATAGAAGTGAATATACGAACACAAGAAAGAAGTTGGCAGGAGTCATTGTTTAGCCCTGATAGGTTTGTTCCTCTGCCCCAGCTTCCTACATAGAGTACTTTTCTTTTAACCCGTATCATGCTTTTGAATGCTTTTACTGTGAATATTGTCATCGTTACAAAGGTTCCTTTTATGTATTGCTGTCCTTGTTGTTCATGTTCCAGCCGACTATAGGGAACACCGAGTTTTCTTCTTAAAGTCTTTGCGCTAGAGAAAGCTGTAGATGCCTCAAATGCAGTGTCCTCAGCCCTCCTAGTAACTACACTGCGGTGCTTCTCCGTAGCATCCCAGGTTGAGAGCAGATCAAGAGATTTAGGCCAAGTGAAAAGGCACAGCGAACTGAAACTCAAAGATTTCTTTTGAGGCTGAACCAGTGTCACCTCATCAACTTGTTCTTATTATACCTTTAAACACGTACTAGTATGCTGTATCTGAGCCATTCATTAGATGGATTCTAAAGAGAAAATCTGGAGATGCAGGCACTTTGGGCTTGAAGCGATCTCCTGTGTACAGCAGGAGTTGCAATTCCTTTTCTTGGGTGGAAGATTTGAAAATAACTTTTTGCAAAATGAAGCATACAAAGGAGAACTCAGGATTTTTTTTTTTCTTGCATGTATTAATTATTTTTTTTAGAAGCCGTTGTAGTAATAAAGGGTCTCCAGAGGCATTCCCTGTCTCTAAATCTCTGTCTTTAGGAAACTGTTCAACTGATCTTTCAAAACATTATTACTTGTGATCCTTGATCACTACTTTTTAATAGAACAGCTCAACCCTTCCTTCCTCTCTCCCCCACACCCCGGCCCTGGAATTATTTTTTTTAGTTCACCTTTCCTTCTAGTAATATATTCTTTATATAATTTACATTAGTCCAGGTTCATGGAGTTTTGTCTTCAGTTTGACTTTCCCAGGAAATTACCTTACATATTAAATATGGAATAAATTCAGTTCATTCAATAATCTCAGCAAGGTGGGATACGTAAAAGTGCAGCCAAGCTAAAAAAGTCTTCCTGAGCTTATCTCCCCAGATGCGCTTGTACTTTACAACCAAGTTGCAGAGTTTGATTCTCAACACACGGGTCATTGCCAGCACGCACCCCCTCACCGTAAGGACTAAGCTTTCCTGGGAAAACGGGCTAATATAAACCTGTACCGGTTTGATCATGAGTTCGAACTCAAGTAAAATCTTTACACAATCTTCTAACAAATCCAGATAGATTTAAATCAAATTTGATTAATTTTTAACTGTAATTTCTGATTCCTGTTCCTGACCTTTCCCCTTGCAAAAAGGTATACATCTGGCAGATTTTTTCCATTCTACCCATTCAGAAACTATGTTTTACTTTCAAGATTTATACACTGAGTGTTACTAGCAATATGATACCGTTCCTCATTACACTAAAAAGTTCTTTGCTGCACAAAATTTGCTTTTTAAAAATTTTATTGTAGCTTTCCCACTGTAGTAGATTATGAGTAAATTTACTTGTAAAAGTATTGTTTGAGCTGATACTGTTATATCCGTACCTTGTAACAGTAGCGTTTAGACAATTATATGATATAAACCAGTATAAGATAAGTAAACCCTGTAGGGTAGATTATTCTATTGGAAGTACTCAGAAACCCGAGTTCAACATACATGAAAAGATGAACAGCTCCATTTTTAAAAATTACCTTATTGCTTCAGAACAAGTATTGCATTATGTCACAGTGAAGACTTCTGAGGTAAGTACAGTTAAAAACAAACACAGCCCAAAACTTAAAAGCATCAGTAAATTTATGTAAGAAAATATACTTCTATACACTATTCTGACAATGGTGTGGGGTATTTTCAGACTCCTTTAACACATCAAGACCAGTAAGTGGAGAATTTAATCATATAATTACGTATATTTAATCATTTTATACAGCACAATGACAGATCTTTACTGAACCATTATTACAGCTTTTAATTTCAAATTGCTTATCGAACAGACTAATTTTGACCTTTAGCCAAAGATATAACTATCCATAAAAGCAAAAGGATAAGATCTTCAGGTACAGCAATTTGTGATAGCTACTACAAGGTCAGCAGAGCTTTGAAAGTTTATCACTCCTGTCTACTCAAATTAATTCCAGACATCTGGTTGAATTCTAGATGCTCCAAGAAACATAGTGTAAATGAAGTAATAATTTTAAGGCATTATTAATTTTTATCATTTTTCTAAACACCAGTCACTCCTGACCTATGCATTTTAAACACATTCTCTGATATTCTTAATTTTTGTTTATACAGTAAACCAATTATAAGCTATAATTTTTACTTTACTACATTTTGCATTAATCACTTCACTAGAAAGAAGATACTGAAAAAAAGTAAAATCTATCAGTTTAAAAGATCCTGCTGGCACAGCCAACAGGCCATTTTATTTCTGGGTTGTTTTTTTTTGTTTCAGAAAAGCTCTCACGCCTCACTTTTGTGGGTGCTCAATATCATTCACTAAATGCAATTAATAAAGGTAATAGTGCTACGGAACTATAGATACATCTTTCTGCAGCTCAGAAAGCCAACCATGTCCTGGGCTGCAGCAAAAACAGTGTGGCCAGCAGGTCAAGGGAGGTGATTCTCCCCCTCTACTCTGTCTGCTCTTGTGAGACCCCGCCTGGAGTACTGCATCCAGCTCTGGAGTCCACAGTACAGGAAAGACATGGAGCTGCTGGAGCAAGTCCAGAGGAGGGCCACAAAGTTGATCAGAGGGATGGAGCACCTCTGCTACAAGGAATGGGCTGAGGGAGTTGGGGTTGTTCAGCCTGGAGACTGCAGCATGCTCTGGGGAGACCTAATTGCAGCCTTCTAGTACCTAAAGGGGACCTACAGGAAAGCTGGAGAGGGGCTTTTTATCAAGGAGTGCAGTGACAGGACAAGGGGGAATGGGTTTGAACTAAAAGAGGAGAGATTTAGATTAGACATTAGGAAGAAATTCCTTACTGTGAGGGAGGTGAGGCACTGGAACAGGTTGCCCAGAGAAACTGTGGGTGCTCCCTCCCTGGCAGAGTTCAAGGCCAGGTTGGCTGGGGCTTTGGGCAACCTGGTCTAGTGGAGGGTGTCCCTGCACGTGGCAGGGGATTGGAACTAGATGATCTTTGAGGTCCCTTCCAACCCAAACCATTCTATGATTTTATGATTGCAAAGACTAAATGTATGGAATAACACAATTAATTTTCTTTTTATATTTTTCTACTTAAATGTTATTTTATATATAGAAAAACTTGACAAAATGGCTACCTACAAATGCCTAGTTAGGCAGGTGATGGCTGCTGATAAAACAGTGTACTTGCCCATTGTATCTCTATATTTAGTCCTATGAAGTCTTTCATCAATACAAACCTAAAACAATTAGTTTATAAATGAGTAGTTTTGCCTCCCTGGAGACCATAATGAATTTCACATCTAAGCACCATTTCTGTACTTCAAAGAAATGTCAAAAATAATATATGTATTCTTTACTATACTGAACTCTCAACTACATCCATTGAGTCTCAAAACAGGATGCCTTTACGTTCATTATGCTGTCATTGCAATCTGTGTATTCCTCCTCTAGCTCCCAAGACCCATACGTTCTCCTAATGCAGTCAGTATACATTTACTAGAAAAATATAAATTCTTAATGTGTTTGACAACTAATACAACCTGTAGGGGTTAAAACCCTACTGGATTTTGCCTCTCAGTTACATTTGCCTGTAGTATACAGGCAGTATGCGCAGGAAAAACATTCCTAGATTTAGAAATCTATGTGAAATTCTGAGATGAGGATGCACCTTCATGCTCCTATTCATTCACCACCTTTGTCACCTAAATAATATTCGAAGGCAAATTCAGATTTTTTACTAGTTCTAAACATAACTTCTGTCATAGTTCAGAGACAAGCTGCACTTGTGATCTCTTCACCTTTCAAGTTTCCCTTTCCAGGAAAATTCACACTCTGAGGCAGCTGCAATTCAGTTTGTGAGGCATCCTACCCTTGCTGTTGTGCTGAGACTTCCTATTGCAATCTCCTTTGAGTGCATATCAGTGTTGTAATAGTATTTTTTAACCTCCCTCTATATTCCAAGATACCCTATATTGTCCACCCTACGGACCTAAGCGAGATCTTCTGCATTACCGAGCTCTCACAAGAGACAGATCTTGTAGGTTGCTCTAGGACATTGGTTTTCTCTGTGTTTACATGAATTGCCATGCAACCTCTGTACAATTAGAATAGCTTTTTTCACATGTACTGTGTTTTGCCCAGCCAACTCAAATATTTGCACGCAGGCCAGTCAGTCTTTAGAGTAGATGTTAGCTAAAATTAATGTTTATTTCCAATTCTTGATGCTCTTCTTCTACCTGCCCAGTCATTATTTTCTTAATATCACAAAGTCAAATATTCTCCTACCTCCAGCCACTGGTTTGTTTCCAGATTACTTTTCCTAATACCCTCTTTAATTAAGCTCTGCATAGTCAGAGTAATGTCAAGCAGATAAATCAATGTAAATATACTTTAGTTACATCTTATAGTATGTTGTACAACTGTATCTTAACAGAAAAAAATAAAAACTCTATTTTGAGGAAGTTATGTATTCCAAGACAGTTGTGAGCAAAGAGATTAAAAGCTATTAAAATATTCACTTTTGTCAAGTTATTTGCTCAGCCCTACTAAATGTCTACAAGAAATATTTCTAGTTTTGTATTTAGCATTTTCACATAATAGTTATTAGAAGATGAACAGACAAGGAAAATTGGGCAAGTCAAATATCTGTTGAAAAATACAGAGAAATGGAATACAGACTATTTTTGGTATTGCTAAAACATAGACAAAATTGCAGGGAGCATATATTCATCAGTTCCCTGGTCCCTAGAAGAAATCACAGACCTGAAATAGGTACCAAGTTTTTCTGTGGTATCCACAGGGACTGCAGGATGCTTAGAAAAGATTGCTCCAGTGACCAGTCTGTAAGTAGCCATTCACAGGATGGAAATGGAGGCCTAAGTCCATCCTGTCCTAGACATGTTGATACTTAATTGTGGGCTGAAGAAAGACACCCATTTCCGCCAAGGATTCAGGGTGCTGAGCATCCTCCCCGAGCTGGGTCTAAGTCAGCTATTGTGCTTTCTCAAAAAACAGCTGAGAAGTTTCATATTAATTAATCAGAGTCATTAAGAGGGAGTTGGAAAAATTTAGGATTTATCTTCTTGCTTAATCTCAACAAGGCTTGAAATGTGTACTTTATATCTGCCAGAATATCAGATTCTTACCCATGTACTGTAGCGTTAGTATTCTGAAATGGACCTGTGGAAGCTGGTGGACCTTGTGTTAATAGCCAAATATCAACTGAAGCAAGAGTTAGAACTTGGCTGTTTCCACTTGAATCCCCCAAGCGCAGGGTATTTAGTATTCTCACCTTCCTTCTGAAAAATACTTCAGCACTTCAAGATTTTATTAGTAGACAGTAGGGCAGAGAAACATTTTAGATGTCAGCCTAGCAGGGACCCTAGTGAATCCAACACGTCTGAGTCTAATGCTGAGGCTGTGATTGTACCCACAACATGCAGACTTCAGCGCCATTCAGAACAAATTACTGTTATTTGCTCTCGAAAAGCCACCTCGTTTCAAACTGCCTTGGTGATGCATATTCAAGCAACGCATGACTGCATGACTTTGGTACGTAAACAAACCTGACACACAATTTGCATGCACTGACCCCGTCATGAAATTGTAGCCTAAATCAGTACCATTTTTGGTGCCTCCTGTGAAGCATCGCTAAACATGAAAACCCACTGACCTTTATTTTAAAAGAACATAAAAATTTGGGTTTAGAATTGAGACTGGTGCAATGGTTAAAGTAACAGTTAAAACTTGGGGTGAAAGAAATTAATACTCCAGATAATTTCTCTTGAGAGGTAAAAGTACAACAGCAGCTAATGAAAAGAAGCAGAGGAAGGCATATAGTTATAAAGACAGGGCTTAAGAGGTAGATGTTTTGGGATTTTGGTCCTGTTTTTCAGCTAGCACCATGGAGTACTTCCATATGGAAAATAAACTGCAGTCCATTTTCTGGATGGAAGATGTTGAAAGCAGACTAGCAGCAAAGCTGCTAGTATTATTTCCACAGGTGAATCTTGAGACTGCAGGCTTTCCACAGTGACATTTGCTCATTCTTTTTCATTCCACAGACAAAGCATCCCTGTACTAAATGAAATCAGGTATAATTGCATGAAAAACTGAGATGCATCAGGACACTCTGACAAACACATGCTTTGAAATGTGGGTATTATCAGAAAATTATCACTTAACTAAAGAAAACCTTTATGGATGCTGAGCACGAGTTCTTATTTTACTGGCAAAGATTCTTTTGGCATTCTCACTACTTTAAAATTTTATGTTTATTACAAAACATGTAGTTACCAGGTTAGTATAAGGGATTACGGTAATGACTTACATATAAACTCTTTCTCTTATGTCCAAAAGGAATTCAGATTGATTCCATTTTTGCCTTTTACATTTTTCATAATTATTTTTGTGATGGAAACCTCAGCCCCCTCCAACCCAGTATCCAAAGTCAGCATTTATTGTTTAGATCTTCATGTACATTATCTAATACTAATAGTAGGGTGTTAGCAAAATGTCAAAAGATAGTAGATTTTATGTTCTATATCTCTCCAAAGTTGAATGAAACAAATATTTCATACTTTAGACTGGCTAGTAAGAAGTTACTTGCAGCTGTTACTAATGCTTCCACCCGAGGTTTTCTTTCCTCTATGGCCTCATTGAACTCTTCTGTTCCAAAATGCTCCTGCTTATTTCCTAATAATACTCTTGCTATGCATTTATTGAGTGAAATCCTGACACACTGATTGAGGCCAGTAACAGTTTCGCCAGATGAGCCAAGTTTAAATAAAGACATCTGGGCAACTACCATGATTTCTTCTTCAATGGCTATCTTGAAAACCATGTATCAGAGTTCTCAAATCAGTTTTCATTTTCAAGCAACTAAATTCATACCACACTACATAGCTTATCATCTACCTTTTTTTTGCTGCAGAAGAAGCAATCTTCCAGAGTTAGCAACACTCTTGTACCTAGCTGGCATATATGGTGCTGTATTATGTCCAGCCAGCCAATGCTGTCTCAGTTAAGAAACAGGAAAAGTCTTAACAGCTATTATACTCCATCAGGTTTTTTTAGTTACTTCAAATTACTCTTAATGAAGTAAATTTATATCCTGATATGAATGTGTATCATTATCTCATGTTCACTGCTACATGCATTGCTCTACTTTTTATACATTTGACCAGATCACCCCTATGTGTATCACAGGTTCGTCTTCCTCTAACCAACCTGCTAGCCAATTCCAACTTTTCGTTGTCCCCTCAACAGCTTTATGTGCTAGTGTAAATGAAAAGGAGAGAAACTGCTGTTCATCATCAGAGTCCTGATGAGTCTCTGCATAGACAGGAACCCTTCATTTTTAGGCTCTGTTTTAGAGTAAATGAGTGACACATAAGTAATTGTCAATAGTGTAAAGGCTGACCCAAAACCAATCCACGGGATGACCTCTGAAGAGAGAGAATTTGGTTCATGTACAAAATTAAACAAGACAGAGGAGGGATATCTGGATTTTAAGAATTACTCTCACAAAACAGCATAATTATAGGGCTCAATTTCCCAAAAGGCTAAGCTCAGCTAGGTCTAGAAAGTCTAAAGAGCAGAAGCGAAGATTACTAAGGCATTTTTGGAGTCTGAAAAGATTGCAAGCTCTCATGGTAGACGTAGTCATTGGATGGCGCTGCAAACTTTCAACAGTAAGCAGAGAGAGCTAGAATTACTTCTCCTTCTGGTAGAGGATGGTGAATGCCAGCTTGAGGCTCCTGTATTAAGCCACTTTGTTTAATTCTGTTTGTTTTCTAAAAATAACTCTTTCTAAATTAATTTATTTTAGACTGCTGGAACAAAATATGAAGAAAGTACACTTGCTTTATCTCTTGTTTTCTGGTGTTAGATAATGCAGTAGTATTTGCCACATGCGAGAAGAAAATGTGAAACCCAAATCAACACCTTTCTGTTGTTACTGATACTCCAGTATTTTTATTGGTTACTGTTGAGACACAAGAGGAGTATGAAAAATTAAATCTTGCTTTTAATGAAGTGATATTTGATGCTAAATGCTTTCATATTGTTCCAGCATCAGCCATAGTAATCTTTTAATATTTGATTAACTAAATTAGGTGAATGAGGAATGTAATTAAAATGCTATTCTCAACCTCTAGAACAATTTAAGATATTAGATGAGCGATGGATCGGTTCTCATACCTTATAGGAAACACTGAAAAAAATAACATTACTGTCTCCCACTTGAATAATAAGTCAGCTGATTTCAACATGATTTAATCCTCCATAGTTATTTTGAGTACAGCACAGCTTTCATTTGGGGAGCATTGTAGGTTAGCCTCTTTAAACCAATCTAAAACAAGGCAGTGTTTCATTCAGTTCAAATGACATACAGCTGATGTTCTCAACTTTGTCTCTGCTGAGACCTCCTTTTTCAGCTTGAGAGGTCTTGTCTCTCAAATTAAGCAAGAACTCCGCTCCCCTTTGAAATATGGAAAGTATAAACTCACCCTAATGCCCTGACACTCATCTACCATTCCATCAAGCATTATGACTCTTTGGACTAAAAGCCTTTGAGACATGATCGGGTTTTTTTGTTGTTTCCAGTTAGCCAATTAGCCTCTAGTGTAGATTAAAACATAGTTGAGTGCATATCCAACAACTAGAGGGAGCTCAACTCTTTGGAAGATCTCTTCTTGCAGTCTGACTTACAACTGTTCCAAGAATTCAGTTTTGCTGATTATTAGGTGGAGTCATAAAATCCACAGTAAACAGAACTGTTACACTTAGTGCCAAACACAGGACAGAGAAGCATGATTTTTTCACTTCCCTGTTAATTTACCTGAAGAAATAATTCTGACAACCAGGAGTTGGCAGTGATACCCTCAGTAGGCACTCTCAGAGCTACACACTACCTTGGAAATACATGTAGAAGTGTGATTTACTCACCATAGGGGTCCACCCCTTGTTATAAAATAGAATAACATGTAATAGATGATTTCTTTTAAATTTTTATTATTTTGTTAGTTTGCAGGAATCATGGTGTCTTTCAAGCTTGTAAAATGTTATCACCTCTGTAGTATTAGAAATTGCTACTGTAAGAACATACGAATTATAAAGAACATAATATAAAGAATGATCACACTAAATATATACTAATGTATTATAACATAAAATAATATGTAATTAGCATGCAAATTACAGCAATGTTTTAGACTTGCATTTGCATTGTTTTCAGAATAAACGTTACAAAGTACAAAATATTCAGATTCACAGATTGGTAGGGGTTGGAAGGGGCCTCTGGAGATCATCTAGTCCAACCCTCTACTAGAGCAGGATCACCTAGAGCAGGTTGCACAGGATTATATCCAGGCAGGTTTTGAATTTCTCCAGAGAAGGAGACTCCACAACCTCTCTGGGCAGCCTGTTCCAGTGCTCTGTCACCCTCAGTTTTTCCTCATATTCAGATGGAACTTCCTGTGTTCCAGTTTGTGCCCACTGTCTCTTGTCCTGTCACTGGTGACCACTGAGAAGAGCCTGGCCCTTCCTCTAGACATCCACCCTTAGATAGTTACAAGCATTAATGAGATTCCTGTCTCAGTCATCTCCAGACTAAACAGACCCAGTCCCCTCAGCCTTTCCTCACACAAGAGATGCTCCAGCTCCCCAGTCATCTTGGTAGCCCTCCACTGGACTCTCTCCAGTAGTTCCCTGCCTTTCTTGAACTGGGGAGACCAGAACTGGACACAGTATTCCTGGCCTCACCAGGGCAGAATAGAGGGGGAGGAGCACCTCCCTCGACCTGCTGGCCACGTTTCTTGATGTGCCCCAGTACACCATTGGCCTTCTTGGCCATGAGGGCACACCCTCACCCTTTAACAGAGAGCTTGTTGTCGACTCTCAGCTCCTTCTCGACAGACATGCTTGCCAGCAGGTCAACCCCTAACCTGTACTGGTGCCTGGGGTTCTTTCCTAGGTGCAAAACCCTACGCTTGCCCTTACTGAATTTAGTAAGGTTCCTCTCTGCCCAACTCTCCAGTCTGTCAAGATCTCGCCGAATGGCAGTGCAGCCTTCTGGTGTGTCAGCCACTCCTCCCAGCTTGGTATCATCAGCAAATCTGCTGGCAGACCACTCTGTCCAGTCATCCAGGTCATTGATGAATATGTTGAATAAGACCAGACCAAGCACTAACCCTTGGGGCACACCACTAGATACAGGCCTCCAGCTAGACTCTGCACCTCTTATCACAACCCTACTCTAAAATTACCAGCACACATACATAGAAGCTGCTACCTGGTATTTGTTATCCAGACAAATTTTTGTCTTAAAAAATAGGCCCTGAAACAAGGAAATAGTCCAAGGCAGTAACTCAGCATTCTAAAAGGGCACCAGTTAATAAAAGAGTATCTGTGTGTTTATATAAACAAGTCTTACGAGGAGTGGCTGAAGGAACCGGGGTTGTTTAGCCTGAAGAAAAGGAGGCTTAGGGGAGACCTTATCGCTCCCTACAACTACCTGAAAGGAGGTTGTAGCCAGGTGGGTGTCGGTCTCTTCTCCCGGGTAACAAGCAATAGGACAAGAGGAAATGGCCTCAAGTTGTGCCAGGGGAGGTTTAGATGGGATATTGGGAAAAATTTCTTCACCAAAAGGGTTGTCAGTCATGGGAACAGGCTGCCCAGGGCAGTGGTTGACTCACCATCCCTGGAGGTATTTAAGTGTCATGTAGATGTGGATTAGTGGTGGACTTGATCTTAAAGGTCTTTTCCAACCTGAATGGTTCTATGATTCTATACACGTATACACAGAATCACAAGGGTTGGAAGGGACCTCGAAAGATCATCTAGTCCAACCCCCACTGCCAAGGCAGGGCCACCTAGAGCACATCACTCAGGAACATGTCCAGTCGCGTTTTGAATGTCTCCAGAGAAGGAGACTCCACAACCTCTCTGGGCAGCCTGTTCCAGTGCTCTGTCACCCTCACAGTGAAAAAGAACCTCCTACGCCCCAATTTGCACCCGTTGCCCCTTGTCCTATTGCTTAATGAGACCGAGAAGAGCCTGGCTCCATCTTCCCGACACTCACCCTTAACATATTTATAAACATTGATGAGGTCACCCCTCAGCCTCCTCTTCTCCAAGCTAGAGACCCAGCTCCCTCAGCCTTTCCTCATAAAGGAGATGTTCCACTCCCTTGATCATATAATATGTGTATATATAGGCATACATACATAGAATATATTTAGAAATATTTAAAAATACAATATTTAAAGATTCTCTTTAATAGAAAACTTTGCTACCTCCTGGGGAGGCAACAACTTACAGGGAAGGTAGACCGGCATAGGAGGTGACCTATATGAACAGACAGGAATAGGAGGATAACCTATATAGCAGGTAGCCATGTTTCATTGAGAATGTCAGTCATCACCACACATTCCCCATTCCTCCTTGAGTCTTCCATTGACCGTGCTTTACTTGAGAGCTCTCTATGCTTCCCTCATTCTCCCTCCCCCTCTTTTCCCCCTTTGAACCTTTCTGACTGCTTCTTCCTTTGACTTCAGTTTTCCTTAAAGAATTCAGAAAGTAGCAGTGAACTTTTAACCACTGACATTCAAATAGGATCAGAATGATGTCAAAGCAGTTCACACCTCCCTACCAGTACGTGTTTATAGAAAATGACTTGACTTCTGGCTTCTCAAAATGTAAATGCGTGTTACAGAGGGAGAGATATTCATAAAAAGGAGATACTAAAGCAAGCAGGAGGCTTTACCCTCTGCCACCCTTACTTCTCCTGCAGTTCACAGAGGTGCCACATTTCATTTCACTCTAAAACCTGCTCAGGCTTCGGTTTAAAAAGATCTGGACTATGAAAGCTTGTGTGTCCTGTCCTCTTTTTCATCCAGAAGTTATCTGGGATTTTCACAGCTGCTATCTTGGGAATAACTAAGGAATACTGAGCACTGTATATTAAACTAGTATTAGTGTCAAAATAAGAAAAAAGAAATGCCAAAACAAAACCCCACCAGATTTCTGCCTTCTCACATTTTTCTATCCAGTCAAAAGTAGTGGTTGCCTGCTTGGTAATGCATCTTATGTCATTCATTATCATTCCAAACAAATTAAACAGGACCTTGAGAAGCAAACCATAAAACCCATGTACATATATAACCTTTCTATTCATACAATTGCACTAAAGGACAAAAGAGGAAAAAATTGCATTTTTCTGTGCAAAATGATGATGACATTATCCTATATAAGAAAGTTCCTAAAGAGTCAAAGGATATACGTAATACAGCTTCTTTCTGACATTTTAACAGGTGATATTTCAGCAATCACCCAACTTGCAAGTATCTGAGCTCCTCATATACTACCCTAAGCAGTTGGTGTGTTAATTTAAAATAGCATTATTGTCACCATCATATTCAGATACAATTAACAGCCACATTTGCAGGCAACTGTGAGATTTTTTTTAAGAAATGCCAACATAAACAAAATCTTTCCTTCTTGTTAGACTGTGAGAATGTTCAAATTTTATTTAGTTTGCCCCCTCAGAGGTTTTGATTGCCTTTTCCACAGCTTGACCTCAACTTGTTCTTTTCCTTACAAATTTATCTTCTCACATACATGCTATAAAACATAGCCATACAGGTAACATTACCCCAAGGATCAATTTATATTTACTTAATTTGCATGTAACAGAATATCAGACTACTTATTTCACTGAATAATGAATTATGTATCCATTCACAAACATGATGTTGCATTAATCACAACTGGTCCTATTTTTGCAATGTATGAGTGATTTTTTCTCAACCCTTACAAGTTTCTTCAATTAATATATATAAAACTGATATCAGTTAATTTAGGTAGTTACAACTTAGAAACACAGAACTTCAGCTCTACATGGAATGTAGACTGCTTCCAATCTTTTTTATGGTGTAAGTGTCACTTACTTGTCATTCAGTCAAAGCTATTAAACTGAGCAATACTATTTTCTGTTGTTGCCCTGAACAGTTTTAAAGCATTTTCTGGTAAGACCTTAAAGGATGAAAACAGAATTAAAAAAAAAAGACTAAAAGAGAAAGAAGGAGTCAAACTGACAAATATTCTTGCCTACTGACATGAAGTCCACAAATTGGACTATCAGATGATGATAAACTACTAAAGAACAGTAAGTAGAAATATGATGAATAATGGACACAGGGGACTGAGGAACAAAGATGTGAAGACCTCCCAGACCTAACAGTCTAGTTAACTTTGTTGTAAGTCACAATCTAAAAGTTTCAAATAGTTGCCAGCAGTTTCTGCCTTTGTGCAAGTAGCAGGCACTTGTGGAAACGACACTGTTCTAATTTGGCACAGAAAAAGCCCACCAATTTATCCAGTTGACAGCCCTGGCAAAACAGAGTTAACTGCCTACATATGCCAACTTTCCCCTAGTTTCTTAGTAGGAAACTACGAGAGAAGTAACAATCTCTTTTTGAGTGTGCTCTGTATATGAAACACAGCGCAACTCTGAACAATACTACCAGCTGGTGCAAACATATGCACAATGGCAGGTAGTACTATATCATTCAGGTTTAAAATTTAGAAGAAAGATTGATGCTGCTACTTTCATCTTTTCTCTACCACCATTTTTCATAGAGTTCACAGAAATATGTTGATGCCTTTACAAAACTAATTCTGAGAAGTTCAGGAATTTCATTAATGATTTATTTTAGCATCTTAAAATAAGCGCGAATGTTGACAATATATTGAATATTATAATTTCTCAAGCATTTCCTTATTTGTATTATTTCAATAGCTGTTTTACAGGTTCTACATTATATTCTGATCTTCCTGTCTCTTGGAAGACAGCATGTTTACTTAAGTTTATTCAGCATGTCAACTATTTTAGAATTGATGTATTTCATCCACTCTTCATTAATTCATATAACTACTTTTTCCTCATATTTCTTTCCCCCCTCCTGCAATCCATCTATAAGAGTTTTTATTTGCGTACTGCTAACTAGGAAAAACTTTAAGGAGTTGAAAGCTGTACTAAGAGGCTTCCTGCTTTGCATCAACATCTTCTAGACTGTTCAACGTTTGATGAATACAAGGACAGACCTAACGAACAGCAACCTGAATCTCTGGCACTAACCTTTCAGGTTCTACAACTGGATTTTACAAAGTCCAGTACCACCTATTAGCCTTGAATGATGCTGCAGCTTTCACACTGATAAATACAAAGTTGATACATAGGATTTTAGATAATGAAGATCAGACATATATTCTCCATATACTCATAAGTAGGATACTGTAACTTAGTAACCTACAAGAGTTACCACTGGATTTCCTGATGTTACTGGTCTCTAGTCCAGAGTTTAGCCTAGTATAAGTACTGCAGCATCACACTCTCAAATTGAAGGAAGAATTTATTTGAGAGGGAAAACATGCATAAGGGAATTCAGCATTCTCTTAATAAGTCTAACTTTCATTCTACCTGACCTTTGCCTTCTGTTGCTTAGTTTCTCTTTCACATGCCTTCCCCTATCACCAAGTCTTCTGACTCCTGAAATAACAAACAGCTTAAATTAATTTAGAGTTTAAAAAGCTATATGAAAAACAAATTACCCAAGGAGTGCATTTCTCTTTGCTTTTAAATTATTTCCTGTAATTTTGTAGCACCAGAAAAACCTTGATTTTTTAGTAGTCTCTACTTCTCCATGGAGAAATTTGATAGTTCAAACTCCAGCAGAGTCAAACCATCCCTGTTCCAATGGCACCAGTTTTACACCTGAATTCTTATCATTCATCCTAAGAGCCATCCTGCAATTATCTCATAAAGATTAAATTATTAATACTAATGAAATACTAATTAAAATCACTTCTGTTACACTTGAAGACAGAGGAAAAACCCCTGTGGATGGCAAAGAAAATGCCAGCTGGTCTTTGAAATCTTGTAAACCCTATTATAAATATTATCCCTCCAAAGGAAAATCAATCTAACACTGATTAGATATTACAAATGACGGGTTTTTAAAATACAATGTTTGTGTTTAACATGAACAGTGATTATCATCATAAAGCTTCTATATACAGTTCATTTGCACTGAAATTTTCATAGCATAATGGGCAAATAATCATGGACTTTAAAATTTTTTTTTATAGAAAAGTAAGTTTGTTGAACAGTTTTTGCAAGGTATGTGTAATCATAAGAGAGAAATTATGGCCTGAGACACCATATTTACTCTTCAGGACTCTAAATGAAAATTAAAAGTGTGACAGGACAGTAAGATTTTGAAAAAAAAATCTTTTTCCTTCTCTTTTTGCAGTATTGGCTACTCAAAGACAGAAAAAGGTAATTTTCAGTAATAAAACTAGAAAATACATTGTGTCTAATATGATCTACTCTTTGCACTAAAAAGATCAATAATATTAAGAAGCAGCATAAATCTCATTATAGATTTTTTTATAATTTTATTAATAGCTCTATAAAACACATAGTGAAACTTTTCTTCCAATCACATCCAGCATAGTTTAGTCACAGGACTAAATTTCAGCTTTATCTGAAACACGAGACCAGTATTTCATTTATACTACAGAAACTTTAAATAGAGGCAAACAGGGATGCTTAAAGTTGAATGTTATTAAAATACATTATTACTAGTGAATGATAACAGTTATGTTCTTTCTAGAGATATGAGCCTGAAACTTTCATGCTTGACCTAATTTAGTTGTATTTCATGAAATGAATCTTAAAAAAAAGAAACCATTTTTGTAAATTCGCTGCTCATGTTAGAAATCTCAAGAGTTCTCATTAACAGAAAATACATTCATGCGATCAAGAAAGCTTTTGTCATACTGCAGATGAAATAAGCCTGTGTGGAGTCATGAACTAATTTCAAACTATTTGAAAAAGGAGCTAAAACAAAAAGGGGCTTTCTTCTGATAAGTTCTTACTAAAAAAAAGGAATATCACTAAGGAAACTGATTATTCATGTGAATAGATACTTTCTGTGAAAAAACTGCAGCGATCAAAAAGTTCCAGACTTGCCACTGAATGTGGTCCATAGGTGCCTGAAGCAGAAGCAGTCCCCTTGCTGCAGGGTATTCGTTTGACACACTTGCAACTAACTCTCAAGGCAGTCACTTGAGTGCTTCCAGATGCAGTAAAGTCCTCGTAATTTGTACACCTCAGTGGAAATCTGCAGGTTTTTTCTATTATTAAAAGCAGGTTGGCGTATCATGAGGTGCTGTAGAGTCAAGTCAGTCTCCTGAACTGCTTAAAGGCTAGCTACTATTAGTAATATATACAAGTGTACATAATTGCATGTATTTTTGTTTATGCATATATCTTTGGAAATACAAACTTTTTTCCTACATACGCATGGTTTGTATACCTATAAAAAAAAGATGAGATACCTTTATGAGGAAGTCTAACTTACTCTCCATATATATGGCTGGCATGTACAGCCATAACTGTATCTACCTGTTGAGAGTGGTTAAGACTGTAAAATGCTGGTGAAGTCTGTTACCCACTGTAAGTTAAAAGAAGGGTGGGGAGAGGGAGCGGAGATGTTTTTGTGGCTGGTTGGTTTTAATTTTGAGATGTTTCTAAAAAGTAAATCCTTCCAAGTATATCACAAGCTATTACTTGTCAGCAAAAAGTAGTTGTAAATGGTACATCAACCTCCAAACTGCTATCTTCTCAAACAAGTCATGATTTTATATAATGAAGAAATAGCAATCTACTCGCTTCCCACCACCTTATTTGCACAGAGTAGTTACTGTCTCCCTTACGGACACTTGCTGGAAAAATAGGTCCAATACATCCTAAATCAATGGTATTACTGCTACCTTTCCAGCAGGCTTTGCACAAACTTATTCTACCATAATCTACTTTAAGCATTCCTTTAGCATGTGTACTTTACTGATATTGTTAAATCTGTGCTTCTTACTGAAAACGTCAGCCATTTAATTCCTTTACTTTTTCAGATCATTCGGTGTGTCTATTCTAAGATATTAAAGATGAATCCTATGACAACTCTTAAGGTAAAACATCTATAGTCTTTATTGAATAAGAACTGCAGAGTCCAATCTCATATTTGATTAACCTTAATGCTTCCAAAATTGGAAGCACTTTGGTATGCCCATTCGGCTGAATGCCCCTGTCTAAATTGTACATTTGTGAATATTTCTTTACTGCTTACCATTATTTCTAATGTCCTTCCTACAGTTGATGCCAGTTGGTTTCAAGAACAATAGAACGCCTCAGGGTTGCAGGGAGTAACAGCGGTGGTTCAGGAGGTGGTACTCTGCTCAGTGGCTCTGTGCTCAGCTATGGTCTTTGTTCAGCAGGGGACACTGGGTTCTCACAGGTGCAGCCTCCTAAACACAGCTTCAGTGTCCTACCTACTTCACACAAAATATGCAGCTGCTGTAACAGATGGTGCCCTAGTAAAAAGGTTAGAAGAAAAAATCCAGAATAATGATGTTGGTTGAAACATACACTGTTCAGGTCAGGAGAAGGTGGAACTGCCTTGCAAGGGCAGTTCGAAGTTTCTGAGTAACAACTGATAATCAGAAACACCAGCGGAAGTCAAAGCAACTCACTATTTAATGTTTCTAAGTACAACAGAATTAAAATCTGTGCATTCAAGTTTATTTTTAGAAAACACTGGTGCTAGTCTAGCCTAATCTAGATTATAATGTAGCCAGTTTACATCCATCTAACAAGCATGTCATTAAGAAACCACTTTTTCCTCCTCTTTCTTTTCTCCGCTATCTGCCGATTCATTACAAGTAGATTAGGTCCCCATCACCACAGTGACTAGAGGCAGCAGATGTGCCCAACAAATAGATGTAAGCTAAGAATATGCTATCTCTGGTGGAAAACAAAGCAGTTCTTCAAAAACAAGCAGTTCTGAAAACTGCAAATCTTAGGAGCTCTACCATATTCTGGATTTTCATTTGTAATATCTCTGCCCTGGATGGACCCCCCAGCAATACAGTTAAATTCATACTGCATCTTTTCACTCAGTGGTGATCCTATCTGCTATCTTTCTCCTTTACCAGAATACGTATTTCCCTGAAATTTGAGGTCTGTAGTCACGTTTGCTGCTATGCTTCTCATGGCTCTCCTCCTACATTTAGGTTTAGCTGAAACTGAAGGGATCAAGTGGCAAGGTCAGCTGAAGACATTCTCCTTTTCCTACCACAATTTTTAATGACATAGCAATTTAAAATATTCTACTGTACAAGAAGACAGGCAATATTATCTTTGTGTGTCTTGTGACGCCAGTAAATGATATAGCTAACAAAAACAGAATGAAATTTGTGGTGCTATCTACACGTTTAGTTTTTGTAATGTTTTCTTTTTTACATGCCTCATTGAAAACAGCTTGAGAAAACTATTATACCTTACTTCCTAGGCCTACTTGTCACTTAAGACAAACACATTGGCACAAAGGTGTTAAACCTTCTTTGAGACAAGATTCCAGCTACTCAAGCATGCAACAGTTGTCCAGTGGTTATTCTTAGATCTTGCTTCCTGGCATAGTTCCCCTTTCTGCTAATGTAGAAGAGGACATTTTTCTTTTTTCAAGTGCTGAAGCTTACTTCAATATTGAATGAATTAGCTCCTACCTGTTTCTGAGGAATTAAATACTTAATTTAGACAATATCCCTGAAGTCACTTGCTACAAATTTCTGTAAATACGAAATAATTGTGCAGGCATTGTGTGCAGCTTGGTTTTGTACGTAAGTGCCTCAGTTATGGATAATATGGGCAGAGGGGGAAAAAAAAGATAGAGACCAGACCAGCTCAGGTCCAGCAAGGTGATACCAGCTCTGGAGTGCTGCCAGAATGTGGCTTCTGGAGAAGTAAAACAGGAGACAACTTCTGTAGTAATGTGCTGAGCTGAAGCCAGTTGGAGCATGTCTTCCATGTCCTGCTGGCACTTCCAGAATGTTTTACTGGGTCAGGCAGACCCAGATGCAGCACCTGAACTGGCTCCATGTGTTCACGCAGCATGCACATTGAACACCTCTGGGACAGCCAGTCTCAGGTGGCACACCAAGCTTCAGCAGCACTGGAATTAAATTATTCCTCAGTGTGGGAGAGAGAGTTTCTTACCGTCTGTTTTCATTGTAGATAACGGAGTATTGACTTGATTTTAATGCTTCAGAAAATCTTTTCTCCCCTTACTGGTAACACTATAAATAATATTATATTGTACAGTGTTTGGCAAACTTGGACATGCAAAAACCCTACCAGTTCCAAAATGAGATAGCTAGTGCACAAGGAACATTAAGAACTTTTCCAGAAGTTTCCATAAAAGGCAATTTAATAATGTAGACATCTGTGACTTTCCTTGGGAAACAGGTTTACACTTGCACACGATACTGTACTACTTACTGTCTGTCTCTGTGCAACTGAGAAGCACTTTAGACACATGTTCTATTCTTCCTTTAGATTGACATGGGCTTTGCAGGAACAAGGTTTGTTTTACAAGACTGATGTGAAACTCTGAAAGTCCTTCTGATTTGCTTGTACTACATTTAACTTCTTAGCGAATACTCATGTTTTAAGCTTTTTTACATTTTAAAATTTTCTTTTCCTTCACCTGCATTATAAATACTGGCTATTTGTATTAGGTGTAAAAATACTTGGCTACATCACCATCACACCTGTGCTTCTTAAAAACAGAGACTCACAGTCTCTCTCTACATTTTGTTGTATTTGTTTTGAGACATGATTTACCTTTAAACGGGGGTTGACTCCACGCTACTGAAAGCTCTGTATGGGCACTATGAAAAAAATGTCTGACATGTTTTAAAGAAACTCACATATTCCAAATGCATATTACACTCATATTCAGCTGTTCTTCATTTCACTGTCATTCATTCTTCCTGTGTTAAAGATCTCATGATCTCTTTCCTTATTTTTCCAACTGTTTTTTAAAAATAATCTTTTATAACCTTAGCATCAGTGACAGGCATATATTTCTTGTCTTGGGCACTTATTTGAATGTATTCAGCTTTTTATCTACTTATTCATGTCTTCCTCTTCAGAAAATGCCCTCAATTACCCAAAAAAACCATGCAAAAACCCAAACCAATGACACATTCTATTTCTATAAATGTGTAGGTACCACAAAGTAATTAACATGTAGCTATCTAGTCTGTAGAACTTTTTCATACTGTAAAAAGTCCAGGTGCTACAGAAATCAATGGGGAAACTCAGATTAATGATTTCACTGTTAACTTGTTCTAAAAGAAAAATGCCAGTTTAGCAGTTCACTGATGATGGGCTACTGTACAGTGCAGTGACCAAAGATCAATAAGCCAAGCTACTAGAAGAAAAAGACACTGTAAATCTATGTGGTGCATTTCTCAGACAATAGTTTTTATAGAACAAACAGGTTCTCCCACATTTTCTCTTAAAAGTGACTTCAGCGTTTATGAAGAATGAATTGTTCTGGTTCAAAATGTCTGCAGGCTGTCCCGATCAGCCTTGTCAAGTCCAGAATTACAGATTTCATCAGTCTCTTTAGGTCAGGGGCATTATGTAAAGTTGAGGAGGAAAGGAAGCTAGGCAAGACCCCTCTTACACATTACCTTAAAACAGCTACAGAAATTGCTAATAGGCTGCTGAGCCACTGTCTCACCACAGATGCTTTGCCTTCTTCCACAGTCATGGCTGAACATCTAGATCTTGACCGGAGCACTACACTAAATGGCAATGGTCTTGTGCACTCCATGCTTGAACTATAATGGAACAGAATTAGCACGGAATTAAGAAAAATAAATCTAGTTCTTGTAAGTTTCTTCAGAACACTTTCTCCCCCAATGATCAGTATTGTGTAGAAATACAGAGTATCTCAATAAATTGTGAGAACTAATTTATAGCCTTAAAATATAAAAATTAAAAATATGCTTTCGTATTATTCTGATTTTACATAATTAAGCACAGCCTGTTCTGGTAGAAAAGAACAGTTGTCTGAAGTAACTTCATGTTACATCTTCACTGGCACATATTTTTCTATCTAGTTACAGATAATTGTATGCAATTACAACATTTTAGTAATCTCTGGAAAACAGCTAATTTAGTTGTCTCCCCCCACTCCACTACCACTTTTTTTCCTTCTAATTGTCTCCTTCCACTTTCTGATGAATAACCTGAAATGCAGAATGGACAAGATAGGGACTTCACAACTGTTTTTAAGAACCTTAAATGTGGACCATCTACACATCCCATCTTTATTGCCACAAATTTTGCTCAGAGGTTAAAACGCTTTGTATTGACTACAGCTCCCCTGTATCACATGAAGATATTTCAATCTTCTCTGTTAGAAAAAATGCAATTAAATGGAGTCAGTATATTGGTCCAGCTAAATTGCCTGTTCATTTAAAACTCCAAACCATCAAATACTTCTCAAAAATTGTACTAAAAGTGTGTCCCTGAAAGTCTTTTTCCCCCTATAGCATTTATTTTCACCCAAAGCACAGTGAGTTACAGCTTTCTAGATTCCCTGTAATGTAACTCTTCTCAGGACCTGCCCTTCTGGAGTGCCAACAGGGCAACCCCTTGGCTCCTAAGCCGGTGCACGGGCTGTACTGCACCAAAACTGCAAAGTGACTGCAGGTTTTCTGCATCTCATGCACTTCAGTCTACGCCTGAGTAGTAAAATCTTTCTGTACTGCCCCTGTGGGTAGCCCTAACAAGCAGGGGTAACACAGTATAACAAAGAATGTTTCACACAAAAGAAGATGGAATAATTTTTTTGTAAATTTTTATAAAACCTTAATTAGACTAGCTAATTAACAATTTGGGAGCATGTCAATTCTGCCTTTCTCAAACAAGAGAAATCAGAAATCCTCTAGGTTTCTCTGAAAATCTTGGCCATTACTCAGATTCCAATGAGTTTTTGGCTTGAAATCACAGATTTTTTTTTTTCTCCTCCAAATCCTGCAGTGAGTCCATAACACAGGTACACAGAATAATATGAAAGCATTTAAACAAACTAGCTTTAACTTCTCAGTGCTCAGCACCCAGAAAGACAATCAAGTTTAAACGGAGATGCAATGTTGTATGGTTCTTAGTATCAAGCTATTTCCCTGTGGCACCATAGCTGACCAGTTTTGAAATATTGTATAGCATTTTTGCATTTGCAAGAAATGTGTGTGTGGGGGGTATCTCTGAGCATTTATTTTCTGTATAGGTTCGCTAATCTACAGAAAAACACTTGTAGGTTAGTTTTCACTACAGCTAGTAAAACAAATAAAAGTTGTGGACACCACCTACAGAACATACAAAGAAACAGTTTTGGGATTTCTGCAACTGTGTATTTATATAGTGAGCAAAAAAGGAAATACTAAACAAGGAAGCTTGTTTTAAGTAGAGCCTGTATTACCAACTGTATACAATTCCAGCATTCTAAGGGCAACTGCAATATAGAAAAATGAATAAATGTAGGGTTGTGGAAGGAGTCTACCTGTTTCATCTGTTGAGGGCCATTTAAAAAATGTGCCTTTCTACTGTTCTTTCAGCAAGTGGGAGAGTATTTTTGTGCCAACAGGAGACTTGCAAGTTTCAGTGCCAAAAAACTTCAGTGAAACATCAGCCTCTGCTATAAACAGCATGCAAGCAAAATATGCTTTCCATTTGTAGATTAAATTGCCCATCAAATACAAAAGAAAGCCAAAACAACCTAGTCTCATGACATTTGCAAAGGGCTTCTAGGTAGACTTCATACAATTTTTGCAAGCATGAAAAATGAATGGCTATCTATGTATAACCAAGCATTTACAAGAAAACTTTCTGAAATAAATCCTTTACTAAAAAAAATAAAAATATTGTACAAATCATCTGTGAAGAAATTCAGAAATGGTTGTGTGGATGAAAAAATAATGCTTGATTTCCAGACTATCATCTTCCATAAATTTAAGTGTTCAATACTGTACCAGCCAGGTGTCAGAAATGAATAGTGAACCTGCCAGGAGAGATGTTTTCCATTTCTTAACCACCATCCTGGTCCGTGACAGAATTGATTGGCTTTCTCACATATACTGCTACTACTGGCAGAGATAAAATATTATCTCTCTTTAATAACTACCTTTACACCAAATTTGTTCACTTCAGGTGAGTTCAGTATGACAAATATTTTGATTTTTAAAAAAATAAATTAAATAATCTAAATCTACTATTAAAGTCTTTTTTTGAGAATACTGGAATAGTTTTGACAAAGGGTTTGCTCTATAATTTAAGAATAATATAAGCACAATATACAGTAGATTTTTCCCTTGTCTCAGTGGTACTTGACCTTTATTTCACCGAACCGGTATCTTAATCTATTAGGTACTATATGCTGTTTCCTATGACGAGAATTTGAGTTCTCAGTCTGACATGATTGCCTTCCTCTGTGATATAAGGTGTTAGTAGACTCAACAAGACTGTTCCACTGTCAAAACACTGATATAAAAAGAACTCATCAGTGACTGGTCACTCTTTAGTAGTCTGGTGTACAGTGTAGAGTTTCCTATGATCTGTGAATTATGAGATCAATTTGCATCACAAAAGCAATGCAGAGTTACAGGAAAGTCTTGTTACCAAAACCAATGTTTTTGCATCCCCTTCCTAAAACTCTAAATAACATCAACTCTTGCAAAGGAAGACACAAGCTTTGCTTTGAATCCCATTCCAGTTATTTTTTCCTTCTGTTGTGTTTCTCCCTGCTGGCCAGCCCACACTGATCCCAGAATAAGACTCTCACACAAAGGTCAGCACTGCAAGGTAAGGGATCCGCCATTAGGCAGACAAAGACTTAATTGAACAATCATCCAGGTCAAAGGGAGTCTTTTTTCATGATTTTAATAGACTTTAGGTAGGATTCTTAATTGGGAATAGGTTGCCTCAAGAGATAGATTGTTCTCAGAAGTGAACTTGTTAAAATCTTTGGAAGACAAACTTCTCAAATCTCCTTTGCAGTGTGTTCAGTTTTTTTAATGAATTCTTTTCTAACGTGTCTGCATAATTTGGTCATATGTTGGCACTGAGAGGCTGTGCTCATTTTGACTGGGTTAAACCACAACAGAAGTTGCTGTTTTCCTCCTGCTCTATCACTAAAACAGTAATATACAAAAAGCACACCACTGATCCAAAGTCCTTTATCTCTGCATCTTTAGTAGCCTTGCAATAAATAGGCAATTTTGCAGCTTTCGTTGCAAAAAGCCACATTTTGATCAGGAAGCCTTTGGAAATCCTTCTGAACTGCCAAGTTCAGAAAATGCATGTTCTTAACACTGCATGTTGCATTTCAACCAGAGAGAGCTCAGTGAATAATAGAGGAAAACACTGCTACTAGGATACCCAAGTTGTATGGTTGCATTTCCTTCTTTCATGACATCAGTGTTCTCTTAAGGTAATAATTGCATGTGAATATGAAAGGTGTTATCCTAAACATAATAAAATTAAAATGACAAGTTACAAGAGCATTTTTCTATATGTCTTGACAGATATTTTGAAACAATATCAGAGGACTAACAATGATTTTTCTGGATAAAAAGATCCCATCACCCTTAAAACATTTTCTCATCTTTCATTATGATGCTTTCCACAGTGAGCTGGAAAGATGAAGGTATAATTATGCAAACCTGAGAAACTGTGTGGTTCTCTTTAAACAGCAGGTTATCTTCTTCATAACAAAAAGGATTCAAAATCTGATTCCAAAAGCCTACCACTCCTGGGGAAAGTTATATTTCCACAATTACTCTCAACAGCTCCACCTTGGGATTTTCAGCACATAGAATAGTTTCTATTTGGAGAATACCTATGAAAAGCCAGCTGCAATTCTATAAATGTTGCATATTGTCAGATTAAATAAATTTAACTCTACAAGTCCTTCTGATGCATACAGAAACACAAGCGTTCTGTACATGTTCCAAATCAGATAAGGATTTAGTGACATAACCATTTGTATTAATACACTGTTGTGAGACCTTTATATTCTGTACACCGCAATTATTTCTATGGACTTCATACAGTCCTGATACAAATAACAGTCCAACCCTGGAATGAGAAGTGAAAGAGCCAGCTCACTTTGGCAGGAACACAGCAGTAGCAGCACAAGGCAGGCGGGACGGGCACCCCGTCACAGGGGATGCTTTGAGGGTTGGTAGCTCTCTTTAGCAGTGCACACGCACAGTGTCCTATGTCAGCCTGGGCTCAGCTTCTGAATTATTGAATTGCAGTTATTTAGTCTGCCCAAGAAAACAGTAAATTGTGGGGTCATGTTGTGGTGCAAAGAAAGCCATCAAAAGGGTTGCGTGGCCATTTCAAATTATTTCTCTAGCAAACATGCTACAGACTTCATCTTCAGCAGATATTACTATATTGTTACTACACCTAAGGAGGAAAAAATATGTTGTCAGTGTTTGCATCTGCTCTAGTTAACAAAACTACTACTGTGAATAGTATTAAAACCATAAACAGTGATCAATAATCACATGCAAGTACAAAATATTGGTATTGTGAAAGGCAACTGAATTGCTTACATATCTCTGGGATCCACTTGGCTTAGCTGAAATGTTGATCCTAAAATGAACATTTAAAAGTTTGAGTTATTATTTATAATGATACAACAGACAAATTAAAAGCTTAATGTCAGATTCCTAGAAGCTTTAAGAGTATATATTTAGGTACATGATAATGCTGACTCAGCTCGCAAATCTAACTTCTGTCCTTTTCAAAAATAACCCGCTTTTGTGGGCTCTCTGCCCACTTCTGCTTGGTCTCACTCCCATCTTCTCATCGCAGTTGCACAGTTCTCACCTGCAGAGTAGCAGCAGTCTGCTACCTTCAAGTTTCATTCTCAACCTTCTTGCTGAGTTCTTTTTAATCCTGTTTTCTAGATGCTTGTTTTCCATCAATCTTTTAATGATCTCTTGCCACCATCTCCTGCTTCATCTCTGTTCTCCCTTCAGAGTGTGTGCACGTATACACACACACATTTCCTTTCCTGAAGCTATCACCCTCCTGTGTACTCCCTGCCCTACTGGTTCCAGCCTCCTTTACCAGGATCCTCATTCAGTCTCAAACTCATTTTTATTGTTTTTTTTGTCTATAATTATGAAGGGAAGATGCTCTGATTCTCTACTAAGAATGAAACATTTATTAAAGAAAAGTTGAAAAACAGAAGAATTTAATTTTCCTTTTGCACTTTTATTTCTATGTGTTTTGATTTATGTTATGCAGAATTCAATTTATAATAAAACTCAGAATGAGCTTAGAGGTCCCATTTCCAGCTATGTCAATTTATATTTAATAATTTTCCCATTCTTTCTAGTAATCTATTCCCTATTTTGAAAGATTAGAAGCCTGAACATGTGCTCTCTTTTCCACCAAAATTCATCAAAGTCTCATGGAAGTCAACTCAATACCAATAAATAAGTTAAGTAGAATGAGAGAGAGCACAACAAACAACGAACACTGAAATTGAATTTATTTTAATTCACTATTATAGCAGATGTGACACAGACGAGGGTTGAGTGCCAGGGGAGTGCATTGGAAAATCACTGAGCTCTCCTTTTGTTGCATTGCGCAATACATTAGATAGTTATTACAATATGATATGCTTTTTTTTTTTTTTTTATAGCTTGATTTCTTCCTGTCTCCTACTTTCTATTCAAGCATTTTATTCGAACTTTGCTTAACAAAGGTACAGCAGGGATGCTTTGACAAACTCAAAACCCTAGACTAGTGCAGAAACTGAATATGTATTAAAAGTGTGTGGTTAGATTAGTTCCTATGAAATGAATGGATATGAAGTTATTTTTTAAAGAACATATTAAATACATTCTTTTCTTACTCCTATCCCTAAAACCTCTGCTTTCATAGTTATCATTTGAGGCATATGGTTAGAGCACCTGGAACCAATCAGTCCATTGAAGCTCATTCTTTCACATATATTATTAATATGAAAAGGATTCTTTAGTAGATTAAAGGTACAGTAAGAACTTGTACAGTCTTCTTGCAGTCTCTGCATGCTCACTGATGCTTTCAGGGGGAAAAAAAGGTGACACTGAATTAAACTTCTGCCATGCTTCACTCTTCAGAGTATAATTGGAATTAAAAGGTGTAAAAATGTTTCTTTCCCATGAATATCAGGGGATAGGTTTGGTAAGAGTGGAGTAAAGAAAGTGTCATTTTATGTAATTAACTTGGAGAGTTGGGTTGTTACATATCCAAAGAGGTTGTGACATTTCGCTACAGATCTGGAGTGGATCACCTCAAGTGAATTTTGGAGAGGGTTCAAACAGCACCATGCTGCTTTAGGTAGCCAACTGAAGGCCAAAAAGGAGCACCAAAACTTCACGCCTTTGTTAGAAATTAATGCCAAGAAACCTATAAGCCTCTTCTATGCCTCCTCTGAGAGGGATTATCCTTGGAGCGCGTGTAACGGAAGCAGTCCCTACTCAGTGTAACATAGCCTGTCTTTTCCCTGGGGATCAGGGACCTTTGGTACACCTATGCACACATAGATGCAGACCACGGATGGGATGATTCAGGAATAAAACAGAGGTAAAACCAAATATTGGAAGGTGATATATTTATACAAAGGGTTTTATGTCTTAATGTAGAACCTTCTTTGGCAAAATGGCTATGAATACAGTCTAGAATAAGGTACTTACTTATCACAACACCTTAGGGAACAAACTAAGGAACTGGCTGCTTTGTTTAGGTATTTAAATGTTTGTTTAGATAAAGGAAGTTCACGTTTCATCCCCTTTACCTTCTTTGCCCAGGATGCACATGTGTATAGTTAGCACACAGGCTTCAAGAATAAAAAGGTCAGGTTTGTATCAGGGAAAAATGGTAAAGGCAGGTGTGGATGACAAGGCCAATTGCCTAGGGGTGAAGTAGCCACACTTTTTGCAGCTGATGATGACTTGGGTATGAAACATCCTCTGTCTGACCTTATCTGCTAACTGCAAGTCATTCCTACTGCAAACAAGGATTTGCTGTGTCAGACTGTCAATACCATCTTTTCTCATCATTACTAAAAATTCCCTCTTTTTTCACTGTTTGTGCTGGCTTTGGTCGGGACTCTCACACCTCGGTGTAAGGATGTAGCGGAATGCTGGACTCTGTATTTCCAACTCTGAACCTCAGCAGGCCTGGGGTGGGGGCCAGGAGTAAGAGAACATAATAGGTGTTGATTGTCCCTGTTCCGCCCATAAATAATGTTAGGAAGGTTGTTGTGGCAATGTTTTTGGTCACACATGGTTTCAAGCTCAGTAAGTTGAACCTTCTATCCACACTGGTTTTTAGGAAATGTAAAAACTATGACCTTCATCACAGACAGAGTCCCTCTCAGCTGAGTGATGGGGGAAAAAAAGATCTTGTTAGAAGGTGCTGTAGGTTTTCTAATGGTAGAAGGGTCCTGATGTTTCTGCTTATTGTTAACATACATGTCGTTCCATTTACATGGGAATTACAATAGAATAAAGCAAATGTAGCATCAAGGAGACCATGTATAATACAACTTTCCTCATTTTGGTGCACCAACATTATCATTTGGTGAAGAATGAAGTATGATTATTTTTTAAAAATGTATTACAGTATCTGTTTTATTATTCAGATTACAAAGCAAAACAAATCAGTTTCACTTTTTCCCTAGACTTTCAAAACAGAAAGCTGTATGTTTTTCTGGTAGCTTTTCCTTTTTCCAACGTAGGCAAATAATTTTTTAGAAAGCTGAAGAACTAGGGAATGTTTCTTCTCTGAAGCTAGCTAGAACCAGACAGAGCCTCAACTAGGTGTCCTGAATTTACCCACACGCACCACAGTGTTACATAGTATTGTTTCCAGAGGTGCTGGAACACTCTTTGTTCCAAACAGCAAGTTAATTTGCCATACAATTAGCTACCATCAATAAAAGTCAAAAATGGTGACAAAATGGCTTTGAAATGAAAATAACTGTTTACAGAAAAGAAACATTCCGAACACAGACTGGTAATTTGCAGGTGTGTATGAGGATGGGACTCACTGTGTAAGGCAGGGAGAGTCCTTCAGTCACAGGCGGCAGGGAGGCTTGCTGTATGCTGGCAGGGGAGCAAGCCAAAACCAAGTAAGCTTCAATTTGAGTGGAAGAAGGGGCCAGTGAGGGACTCTCTCAGCACCCTGAAACTGTTTTTCTGAGTGCAACCACAAAAAATACCGTACTTTATTCCCAGTGCCTGTAAAACCTTACTCAGTAGGAAAAAAGAAATCCTACTGCCAGACAAGCAAGAACAACTGGGAAAAGGGTTCTCTTGACTTTCAGGTTCTTCCTTATATTTTTGTATTTCCCTTAGTGAAAACTATTTTTCATCTATAGCATAAAGAGAGAGCTGACACAAAGGAAACCCCCCAAATAGCCTGCTCCACACACCGGGCAGAATTTTTAGCAGTTATCTCCTTATTAACACTACTTGGAGATATAAGCTTCAGTATATTTCTAGTTATTGTATAAGATGTTGCCAAATATATCAGAATATAATGTTGTTCTTCATGTTCAGCTGTAAGCTAAGAAAACCTGTCAGAAATACATGAATGTTATTCCAATTTTTTTTTTTAGTGAATGGGCTCAATTCTAACACGTAGATCTTATATTACATCTTGGTCTTATCTGATGATCAGTTCTTTGAATCTCATCTTCTCTTCAAGATATTTTTATATCTCATTTTTGATCAGATAATGTAACCATGTGATTTATCTTCAAGATAAGAGAGTGATAATTCTTTCCCATTGAAAATGTGCCCCGTAACCCTTTAAAGTGCTAGGAGTACTAGTATTATTCCAATCCAGAAAACTGCTTGAGTGCTCATAGTCGAGTTTAAAAAAACAAAACAAAAATCACAAACAAACCCCCCCAAATTCAAGCATGGTTTTTTATTTGCATCATCATGAACTGAATACACTATTTCCTTCCTGTATCACATAACATTTTTTTAAGCAAAAATGTGTTAGTGAACATGGAGTTCTGCAACATATCAATTTGTTAGAATTCCATATGGGTATTTTTCTATTTTTTGTAATAGAATAGAATAGAATAGAATCATTAAGGTTGGAAGTGACCTCAAGGATCATCTAGTTCAACCATCCCCCCACCACCTATTACCCACTAAACCACGTCCCTAAGTACCACATCTAACCTTTCCTTAAACACCCTCAGGGATGGTGACTCCACCACCTCCCTGGGCAACCCGTTCCAATGCCCGACCACCCTTTCAGAGAAGAATTTTCTCCTCATCTCCAACCTGAACCTTCCCTGGCGCAACTTGCAGCATTCAAGATTCATCTTAAGAGTGTGGTAGTTCGTCTCAGAGGAGGGTTGAAAAAATAGGGTCTGACTAGGTATTTCCTCAGAGATCTGCACAGGCTTCTCTGAAGAGGAGGATGGGATTAGAAAGTAATACAATTCACTCTGTACACAGAATACAGAGTAAATGGACAATTAATCATACAGTTTCAATCAATGAAGGTCCCAGAATCTTTTTAAGGATGTTTATACAATAAAGTTATCAGACTCCATTGATACCATAAAGGGCTGAATGCTTCAGTTTGCACCAACAACAAGCTGTAGGAACCTCTCTGAGGTAGAGAGCTCTAGAGGCCGCTGGAAAGGATCAAAAAGAAGGGGAATGCATCAAATGATTAATATCCTAAAAGCTAACAGAAAGTGGCCTCAGTAACTTTGAGACCAAAACTTAAACACTGTAGAATACAGATGTCACTGGCCAGAAATAGAGGATGACACAAAGAATTCCAGAAGGTTTAATTTTATACAACCACAACACTAGGAAAGTTTATATAATCTGTTACAGCATTTTCAGCTTTGATACACTGATTCTTCTTAGATTTCTTAGATGGAAAAGCAAGTGCTTTTCATCAGAGGACTTAGCTAGAATGTAACCATTTAAACAACAGCCCAAAGACATAAAAGTCTTCAAAAGTTTAGGTTGTTCAGAGACCAATTAAATTTTTCTCTGCTATGAAGTGGCAGAATTGGGTTTCATTTTGTTCCAGATAGGCTCAGTTTAGTTACCCAAATACCTATTAAGAAAATATTCCAGAACAAGATAAAGTGCTGGAAGGAGGTAGAAAAGGCATTTACGAAGACAGCCGATGTAACTTCAGATTCTTTGCACACAGACGCCTTTGCCAGCACAACTGGACTGCTCATACTCCTTCTCTGCCACCTCCTGAATCAGGCTGCATCAAATTTTTTTAAAGGGAAAGATGTAAATACTAATGAAGATTACCTTGTATTTTATTAGTTCTTTATAGTAATACTCCAAACTAAGCCACAGCTGGGTACTGACTGATAAAGACTACATTATCAGGTATAGAATCATAGAATGGTTTGGGTTGGAAGGGATCTCAAAGATCACCTAGTTCCAATCCCCCCACCACGGGCAAGGACAACCTCCACTACACCAGGTTGCCCAAAGCCCCATCCAACCTGGCCTTGAACACCGCCAGGGATGGGGCCTCCACAGCTTCTCTGGGCCACTTGTTCCAGTGCCTCACCACTCTCACAGTAAAGAATTTCTTCCTAATATCCAATCTAAATCTCCCCTCTTAGTTTAAACCCATTACCCCTTGTCCTGTCACTGCACTCCCTGATAAAAAGCCCCTCTCCAGCTTTCCTGTAAGCCCCCTTTAGGTATTGGAAGGCCACAATTAGGTCTCCCCAAAGCATTCTGCAGTCTCCAGGCTGAACAACCCCAACTCCCTCAGCCTGTACTCATAGGAGAGTTGCTCCACCCCTCTGATCAACTTTGTGGCCCTCCTCTGGACTTGCTCCAGCAGCTCCATGTCTTTCCTGTACTGTGGACTCCAGAGCTGGATGCAGTACTCCAGGCGGGGTCTCACAAGAGCAGACAGAGTAGAGGGGGAGAATCACCTCCCTTGACCTGCTGGCCACACTGTTTTTGCTGCAGCCCAGGACACGGTTGGCTTTCTGGGCTGCCAGCGCACACTGCCGGCTCATGTTGAGTTTTTCACTAACCAGCACTCCCAAGTCCTTTTCCTCAGGGCTGATCTTTATCCAATACACCTTAATGCAGCAGAAAAATCCTGTACAACAGAGTAACTGATCTTCTGATGGTTTACTTGGGAACAGGAGCTTCAGAGAGTGAGAACAGGGTTTTACTATTTTTTTACCTGAAAAGTAAAACTGTAACTATTGAATACTCAAAACACAGTTTTAGCTTTTAAGGATTTATAACAGATCTTTGCATTCTTACTAATTTATATGTGTTTGTTAACCTCAAAGAAAAAAACAGTTTAAAGTCTATGAAAATTACAAAGAGACTTGTCATTTCCAGTTCTATAGTTTCCATAGCTTTTAATTTTAATTTGGTTTTAGTTTTTATCTCTGCTTTTAAGAAAAGTGAGGAAACAAGCTGTATTAAAAAACTTAACGTTCATAAGAAATGCTTTAGCTGGAAGAAAAGCTTTATTGATTTTTAGGGCTGGGCTTTTGGAATTGAATGTTTCTGGAGCATTACATTTTATTGACTGGTGGTTGATTAACTGCAGTGTCACCTCCCAGCTGGCTTCAGTTAAAGAAAACTGATTGATAGGCCATGACATACATATGAAGACCACATTATAAAAGTGGCAGAAATGTGCCTCTCCACCCCACCCACCCCCAAACTAGTCAGGCTAGGTAATCCTTTGGCTTGAACAGGATCATTCTTATTATTTGCTGCCTGCATTATTCTACCTCCCACAGGTGGTATGAATCATCATTACAGTTTGTGTTTACTAGGCTGTTATAAACAACAACAAAGAACCCATTTTGAACATAGTATACAGTCTCCAAATGCTTATCATCATATAGGAAATTCAGACATTTATCCACGTATGAACTGCAATTCCATCTCCTCTCTATGAAGATGTCTGTGCTAAACAAAGTACTCCAGTGTTCAGGAATAAGTAAAAAAATATTACATTAAAATAATTCACATGTTAAATGCAGAGGTAGAAAGCAATATAGCTTTTCCAGGTTTTTCTTTTTAAAGTTTCCAAAATAATCTAAGGACTAATTCCTTTGGCTTTATATACAGGACAATTAGTTTTAGGTGTGGTTACTAGTAAACAAATAGCAGCTGAATCACTGTTTCATCATTTCTTCCTTTCTCTGCCTTACTGCTTGCCTCGATCTTGCCTTAACCTTTTTCTTGCTGGCTATGGTAAGCAGACAACTGCTGTTCACGCCTATTAACCCTGTTTCTTGACTTGTGATTTCGAACAGCTTGGTCTGTCAAAGCCCCCACCAGATCAGAGACAAGTATCTTTATGAGATATATTTTAATTCCAGAGGGCTCTGAATCCAAACAGATTCATGAAGACTATAAAATACATATTTTGTAAAGTCCTTCTGTTATGTTTTGAATGTCTAGAACACACTAGAGGAGATCACACAAACTCCTTGTAATGTTTGGGACAAATCACATTCTAAAGCTGCTACTGTCTGCCTGTCAGTTATAGCCAAACCACCCCACAGGATATTAAATTCATGCATGTAGGTGGTCTGTTGGCTGTCCACCAGCCAGACACATGGACACAAAGCATACAGTATGGACAAATGTATATGACAAGTTTGTGGCATTAGAGGCCTCTTTTTGACTACAAGCTCTCACCATTTTAATAAACATACTGTGCCAATCTTCTGTCCTAGGAAAGCGAAGATGGAACTCTGTCATTTACCTTTCTGGCTCTACTGCAGGCATAGAAGGGATCCTCTATACAGTGCTATTGAAAAACCCTTCTATTGCATCACATTCTATTTTGAAAACAGGCAAACAAAAACCCCTTTCAAGGTCTTGGAATGACTAATTGTGGTGTTCCATCCATTCCATACATGGCCATAGAAAAGTGCAAACAACTGCTGTTTCGTGGATGCTGTCTGACTGGTCCCACACTTGACACAGAGCTCTGAGACAAATGAGACCTGCTTCATTTATCAAGGAAATGCTGATCACAAGTTTCTTTAGAATTAGCTGGCAGCTAAAGAAAAAAAACCAAACAAATAACAAACAGCCCCGAAAACCTCACAAACACAAGAAGAAACCAATAAAAAATAAACCCCAAACAGAAACCCAAGTCTGCACTAAACAAGCATAACCCATGTGAAGGACGTGAAGCCTGTTCAGCCAGCTCCAAAATCTGCAAAAAACAAGTAATGTACCTGCCGAGTGGGCTTTCTTACTTTCCTTTTAAAAGGAACTGTAAGGAAGATGACAGTAATTGTTACTGATTTAGGTACCTTCATCAGTTAAAAAATTAAAACAAACCAAACCAGCCAACAAAAAAAAAAATCCATAGAGTTCTCAGCTTCATTCCCAGAGGAGAATAGGACATCTGCTAAAGGGCACTATCATAACAAAACTGGCTTGCAGTGCATTTCCTGCAACTTTATTTACATTTAAAGAGATGCACTAAGGAGAACTCATCAACATCACTTAATTCATGCCTGACTGATTGTCCTTATTAGCTGGTCACTGGAGTCAACCATGGTTCAAAACTCTATGCCACAATGCAGCAAGCTGAAGGAAGCTGCTCATTAGTCAGTCTCTGCTCAGACTTACTATAAATGTCAGTGAAAGATTTTCTTACGTAGGTCTGTGACTCTAAAGAGTAGCTTTTTTGTGGGTAGGGAGGAATAGGTGGTAGCTCCCTGGGCAGACTGATACTAGTCAGCTTTAACACAATTCAGCTTAAATTCCTCTTCATTGACTGGAACGCAGCTACCTGCTTTGGCTGACCTCACCTCGATCCTCACACAGTTGGAGACAACCTGTGGCTCCTACAGGCACACTCACTGGCTGGGTCTAGTCAGGACAGATTGATGACAAAGACCTTCTGCCAGTCACGTGCAAAGTTACTGGGGTCTATAACAAGTTCATAGGTGATTCCCTGAGAACTCCTGCTGGAAAGCAGTTTTCAGTGTACATCTCAAGATCCAGTATGTTAACCATTTAATGGCTAGTATTTAAAGTTAGAATGATACCATGTTAAATACACCATTTTTTAGACATACTATGATAGAAGCATTTTTATGTTATGTCCAACTATGCCAAAAATCTAATTGTAAGTAATGTTCCCCATTCTGTTATATTGTTGATTTTGACTAAGCTGAATGATCTAGAAAAATATCTCTGGTAATGTAATATGAAACCATCCCCAAACACAACAAAGATGTCTAGTGACAATAGCACTTGGTCTTTCTTCTGCACAGCAAGGCCGAACTGTTTAACGTATATCTACATAAATTACAATGTAGAGGTACTGCCTTAGGCTACATCCTCAAGTAGCTACAGTGCTCTCTGCTTGAGATAGCTTCTAGCTCTAGTCGATGGTTGCAACACAGAAGAGAAGAATCCTCCTTCCCCCAGTCTCTGAGCAGCCGATCGTTTGTTCAGCCTTTGACAAACATGGAGGTGTTATCTGGGTTCAGTGCACTCCAAACTATTCCAAGTGGGACAGAGGAACAAATGCATGATTGGGAAGGAAAAAGCTTGTTTCAAGGTTAAACTTTAATTACATCACAGTTCTTCCAATGAACATTGATTGTACCATGTTCACTAACTTGCGATTTGTCCGCATAAACATAACTTGTAAATCGGTAGTACATGCTGTCAAGGGCTAATTTTTAATTTCTTTGTATAGTTCTCTTATGAGAGCTATTCTCACTTAAGAATTGTATGTATGTGGTGTAAATCAACCAAACTAACTGAATGCCAGCCCTTGCTCAGACACAGGAGCTATGCCAGTGGCATAATCACACCATGGGAACTGCTATTTCCTACAGGACTATTACTGTCAATTCAAGTTTTATCAGCCCAACATCGTTCAATTTACCCTTGCAGCCAAACAAGCCATGTATTTGTAGATATTTATAAAGATCAGAGGAGCAGAATCACTATTCCAGTATTTTCCCTACACTACACCTCAAATTCCTGAACATTTCCTTGAGAGGGCTCAGGATTTGCATGTGAGTGCCTACACTCTGGGTGACTGCTGTTCTGGAAATAGAAATTTCACAGATGTTCATTTTGTCTCTTGTAAATGTCTGAGGTTTAACACCTTAGTGTCAAGGCTTTTTATGTGTTATGTGCTTTTCCTCTGTAGGGCCCAAAAAATCCCAATCTCGTGCAAAGTGAAATTTAAAAAAAATTAAATAAATAAAATACTTGCCAACCCCAGGCTCACACAAGCAAGCTTGATAAAGAGATAGGCCATTTCAGTCTCCACAAAATATAAATACTCTTTACTAGTACATGCAAGTATCAATTCAAAAGGTAGCTACTGTATAAAACAGGCTACTACTAATAGGCTTATTTGTTACACTCTTTTTCCACTAGTAATGTTTTAGACTATTTCTTCTCAATCAATTTGAAGTGGTATTTAAAAATGAGAAAAAAGTGGAAGTGCAATGACAATTTGCAGACAGTCTGCAAGACATCACTAATCACGTTGACTTTACAAATTTTGTATTCGTGATGAAACCCCAAATTCTCAGTTGACCTAAAAGATCTTCCAAGTTAGAGAGAAATCAACAGATTGTCAACAAGCCCATCATATATGAAGCTAAGGTCTGAAAAAATACAGCTTCCTAGAAAAATATTTCCCTTTCATGTTTTTTCATGACAGCAATAATTACAAATTCAGAGCTACCCTATAAATCATATATCATATGTGGATTGAATCACTAATGGAAAACTTCAAGTGCTTTGGAGAAGGGCTATCATCCTTTTTTACATTTACACTGCCTTATGCAAAGGCATCCAAGTTACATAAATGTAAAGAATAATCATAATAATGTGCTATGTAATACTATTACATATAATATTACCAAAAATAATAGAATCATAGAATGGTTAGGGTTGAAAGGGACCTCAAAGATCATCTAGTTCCAACCCCCCCGCCACGGGCAGGGACACCTCACACTAGAGTGGCTCTAAAATGAAATGTGTGTCTCTCAAACATGGTCCATTTCACAATATTATGTGGCTATCTCAGAAATCAAACTATGTCCAGCAGAGTATCAACTGAATGCAATCTACTATAAATGCCCCTCATGAAGATATATTTACCTAAAAATCACATCTTCCTTCACAGGTATAAAAGACAAATAATATTTCATTATAAAAGACTGAGTATGATCTCCGGGAACATCTAACAACTCACCTGGCATTTGCAGATTGAAAGGCTTTTTTTAAACAAGATAAAAAATTTTCTAGTTTCACAAAGAGATGATAAGGAATTAGAGCTGGACTTCAGAAAACAGATAGATTTTGATTTAAATGGCCAGAAGACCCAGATGGGATGGGGTTTGTCCATACCACATACCAGTGCCATTTCAACATTCATAATCCACTTCTAAATTTTATTTTCCAAGTTTTGCCCCATCTTTCCACGAGATGTTGGATATTTGGATCCAGTACTTCACAACAAATCTTCTGCTTCAGGTTCACAAAAGCAAATTGTAACCCTTTCCACAGAGTTAAGGTAGTTGGAGAGCACACTGTAAATCTAATACAAAAAGATTGCAGCAGAGACTGAAAACTTCTCTTACAATCTGCTATTTTAAATAAAATAGGCATTATCAAAGGCAGGAAAGAAGTTTTGGAAAATTCCAAACTATAAAATCAACTACAATTAATGGTTTTCTTACTGCTCCAGCAACTCTAACACTTCAGAAAGCAAGCATAATAAGAATCTCTTACTCCTAGCTAGCTTTTATACAAGCTTTTCAAGGATTTTCAGGAACAGTTTATATGAGTATTAGGATCATTACTGGTAATAAAACAACAATCTTGTAAGTACCAACCATTTCAACTGAAAGAAATTACCTAAGGAAGATTTGCAACAGTAGATATTTTAAAAAACACAGAGGTTTTCACTGTGCCAAGGAAAGCAGAAGTATTTGACTGCCTTGGTGTTTCCCATGTTCGTTGTCCAGCTCTGAGCAGTTTAAATTGACTGGGAGGAAAGAAGGAATAACATGCTTTGTATTTTAAGAGACAGACCAAAAAGGAGTTTCCAGATGTTAGACTATTTCTTTATAAAACATTCTTCTTTGTATTAATACTGGAAAGGTTATTATGCTATTTCAGAAGTAAAGTAGAACTAAGGTGGGATAGTAGAGAACTATATACAACATCAGCTAGTGTCTAGTCCTTTTTTCTTTTGAATCATTAGTTTACATGCTTCATTCATAAAAGCAAACCTGAACAGCTAAATGAAACACATATAAATGTATAAAACAATAATTAAAACTTAAAATAATAGAAGCCACACAGAAATCAATTAAGGAAAATGAGAATACAAGAAAAATATAAAAAGTTACAGAGGAAGGCTTCTGCATTTTATTTAGTAATTTCTGCATTTCTGAAAGTAAGTAACTGTTTCTCAGTACAGTGTGTGTGGAACAAATCTGTTTGAAAGAAGGCATCACACAAAGTCTGAACAGTGAAATAGAGTCTTTGGAATAAATTTTGAGATGTTCTTTCAGTACCAAAAGATCTCTTTAGGAAAAACTGTTGGACCTTTATGAAGAAATTACAGAAGTTAAACTGTTGGAAGGAGGCTAAAAGGAAGAGTCAAATATCTAAAGGTTGAACAGAGAAAGAACCCCCCCCCATCTACCCCTCCCCCCCAAAAAAAAACCCAACCAACCAAAAAAAAAAAACAAACCCCAAAAAAACCCACAAAACAAACCACCCTCTAACATTTACAAAAGGTTGGAGAAGTTGCTAATTTGCAAAAGGAGATTATGAAGTTTTTTGGGGGAGAATCTTTGGCTAGTGTACACAGTCATAACTTCATTAACTTCAACTGCATTTTGATAGTCTGTATTAGTCAAGAATCTGCTCACAAAGTTCTGTGAAGGCCAAGTCCAATCGGTTTCAAATTGCTGTTAGGAATAACATGATGTTTTCAGACAGCGTACAGTAAAATTACCTACTGAAAGCATCCTTCAAGGTGAGACGGGTGAGCCTGGAAAGATAAAATTAGTTGAGAACTATAACCATACACCACCTTACAACACTTCATGAGATTGCAAACCCTTTTGTGGCAGTTTAACTGCACAGCACAACTAGTGTCCTATCTGAATTTTAGCATGGCTTAAAAATACTAAGAAATACCTTTTGTTTTCATCTGAACATCACACTGCTTGCCAGGTTCTTTAATCATCCAATTAAAGAGAGTTCCTAACATTTTTGATTTTCTAATTCACTTTGAACAAATGTAGTAATTGCTGAGGTAAACACACTTGATCTCTGCGTACAGTATGTGAGAAAAACTTGCACCAGGACTCAAATGAATGAAGCAATTAATTTAAGCTTCAAGACAGTATCACTGTATTGATTCAGTAAGGAAAAAAATATTTGTGAAATTTTAAATATGATATTAAAATGGAAGCCATTAGAAATATTTGGATAATTCTTGGAAATGCTTAATGCTACAAAAATAAGGTATCAGTGTTATGGTTGTATAATTTATGTATTAAATTTACAGTTTTATAATACCAAACCATTAAGGTTGTGTTTTCAACAAAAATAATTCCAACATGACCGATTCTGAAAGAAAATTATGAGTTCTATAACCAAGTAATTATAAAGGTTTCTATTAAAGATGTTGACATTTCATAGATAAGTAGGTATTTTTCTAAAAGCAGCAGCAACTTCACTTTGGAGCAGTGTCAGGCAGATTCTCCTACGATTTACCTGTCTTCATTTTGGTAAACAACGTACTACTGGCAACACAGACTCTCAGTCAATGACCTTGTCTTCAAAAGAACACATGACCTAAGATCCTGAGGACCTTGACCATTCCCAGGACTGTCAAGTAGATATAAATACAAGTTTTTCTTCATCTCATTTGGTCTGTTCATTCCTGCTATCTAGCCAATGTATTAATTTTCTGCTCATCTAATCATAGCCCTGCCTATGAATCACGTAGGAACAATACATTCTTGAGAGCCTACTGACATCTGTACTGTACCTTGTATATCATAGTGGCTCTGTCATCTAACATTACTAACAGCATCCATCTCATCATCTTTTGTACAACGATATGTGCTCTGTGAATGTAATATTCAGCTCTAACCACTTTGAGAGAAATCATCAGCATAGTGCATTTCACACCTGACTCCCATTATATCCCACAGATATAGTATAAGCCACTCACTACAACTGCAGGAAGAAATGTACCCCTTCAGATATTTCTCTCTGCTAAAGAAACCAACTTGCTATTTTATGAACTTCATATATAAAACAATCTTGGCTACTGTTAGTTCAAATTATTCTGACTAATGGTCCTTAAGATGCATTTTTAGCCTTTTGTCTAGTTTGGGTTCTGATACTGATGCTTTTCTCTTACAAACCTCCCACCTCAATAATTTTAGCACCAAGCAAAAAAATATTTTTCCAAAGTGAGAAATATCTTCCCAATAAAAACTAACCATTTACACAAGAATTATAATCATGTCATAAGCTAGAAATCCATTTTATGTGGGAAATGAAACTCCTAGCATGCTGGCAAGAGTGAACACCAGAACACCAGAAGGAGTCTTTTAGTTGGACTTCATTCACATACTGAACGGGATTGCAAATATTTTCAAAGGACTATAAGCTTTTAAGTAGACTATTGCTTCCTATGTTACCCCAAATCTATTTAAATGAACTTAGTTAATATTTGGGGAAAGCCAGAAATTCCTATTCCTTGTTTAGAAACACTAGCCTTGTGCTTACATCCCACCTAGTGAATAAAATGTGGTTGTTGCAAGATTGGTATTCATTTAACACAACTTAAAATATTTTAAAAGATGTAGCTGATAATAACATGTAATTAATACTTGACACATGAACAGAACCTTCCATAAAACAGCATCAAAATTTTGGGAATTTCCCCCCTCTGCCACGGGGAAGGGTGTAACAGCAGACAGTAACTTCCCCATATAAATAAAATCAAGTTTTATTTACATACAATATTTAGGTTGGTTCTCTTACTATAACTCACCAGTGATAACTACACCACCACAGCTTAGCATCTGCAATGATGAGATTTTGGCATCTGTCCTGAGTCATCCAGAAAGTTTAGCTTTTTTGACAGTGTCATAATAACAATAATAATACTGTAAGATATATGCATATATGTAAAATATACAAGATATACATTATAGTTTGAGACAACTTTTGGGCTTCAAAAGAAAGTTCTACTACTGCCAAACAATTATCCAGAGTTTATGCTACAGTGGTACATAGAGAATGTATTAAATTCTAGATGTTCAATGAGTAACTTTTACAGAACCAGTTTCCATTCATATGTAACTGCACTGGTTTCCAATTTTTATTTAAAATATGCTTACAGAATCAAAAAAGAAATCCCTGGCCAAAAGATGGTACATACATGTAAAGCACTGTGTACTATCAATTGCCAAGAGGTGGTGGTATTTTTGAAACAGAGTACAGGGTTTACAACATGAGGAAAGCGAGTGAACATACCACTACTGGTTGTTTTTTTTGTGTAGCTGAAATGACAATATTGAACATGAGAACAACTAACCTGGACAGTAAAAAAAACACACTAAGCCAATGAAACCCAACAGAACCCCAAAACACACAATATCCTCTTTTAGTGATATGTAAAGGTGAATTTGACTTTTCTGAAAGATAATGTTCTAAAATTAACTTCTGTCTTCTTTATTAGGCTACCGTTCCAATCCCTCTAATTCTTTTTTCTGAGCAGCAAATATTTTAAGGAACATTAAGAAACTTTTGTTCCAAATAACACTCATTTATGCATTTCCTCTCTTGCTGTCTTTATATAATATTGGTATACAGTAAAGCAATGCACACTTAAGACATCTTAATTAAGATTTACAAGCAGTCCTGCTACCAGAACTGTTGTTTTCTACTTCAACATAAAAATTATAAGATCCTTAAAAGTCATACGATTGACTCTGGGATCAGTGAAGATCTAGATAACTCAATTTACGTGTTATACTGTTCTTACACAGTTGTATTTTCTCAACAGAGTCGATTAAGGTATAAGGAGCTTCATGCTATTGTGATTATATTGCTCCTAGTACAGAAGTCATTTGGATATCTTCGTTCTACACACAGACAGAGTACAGTTTCAGTACAGTTGTGTTCATTTAGAGTAGTTTACTGCACATTTTATCCACATCAAAGATAAAAGCATTGCTACTGTCACACTTGTTGGCAATTTAAAATCAACCCTGAAAAACCTTTAACTGAAGGCAGTAACTAAGCAAAAAATAAAGCATATGTATAAATTTGCTCACTGGACACTGATACTAAATTATAAAAGACAAATAAAAAACATTGGCACTGAGGAGATTAGTTTAAGTTGCTGCAGCTTGTGCTGTGTTTGTTTTGTGGATAAAGAGACGAGCTCATGTTTTACAGATGTCAACACTTGTCACCACTACCAAATACAATTGAAAACCCCTACTGCACACTTTCAAAGCACCTCTTATGCAACCTTATTTTCTAAAAGGCACATAGCTCTCACACTTCCAAAATTGCTAATCATGCCTAACCAGTTCTACTGTACCCTTTCTGTCATGCTGTGAGACATACGTGCTTCAGTTGCAAATGGTTTAAAAATAAGCATATGCCCCCATCAAAAAAAAAAAATCCTATAAAGTCTTAAAAATTTAGGATCTACGTAAACTTCCACTTGGAAGAGAAGAGAATCACTAAGGTTGGAAGAGACCTCAAGGATCATCCAGTCCAACTGTCCCCCCATCACCTATTAACCACTAAACCATGTCCTTAGATGGCCAGACAGGCAGCAGGACAGAAGAGAAAACAGCACCTGTTAGCTAGCCACAGACAACAGCAATTCCAACAGCATACTGCAAAAGCAGAGCAGACTTACCCTTTCCCTTTAGGCAATAGTATCTCTCTCTGCAACTGTTACAGAGCTCTAGAGGGACTGTGCTTTCTCCTTTCAGTAGAACATCAAAACACAATAAACACTACTTTTGTTCACTGACACCTCTGATAGAAAGCACAGCATGTGTGCACATGGCTACACTTTAAGCCTCTTCCTTGATATCCTTTAGTGAAACCGACCCTCAAAAAAGTGCAATTTAAATTCACCTACAAGTTTATGCCAAGTTTTGACATGATCCTGGAATATGGTCCTGGAGACCATCTGACTTTGTGAAGCAGACAGGCATTTTCTGTGAAGTCATATGGCACTGTCACCAGAAGTCAAATGCTATACAGAAATTGGCACGTTTAATAAAATACCATTGAAATGCATCCTAGCTAGAACATTGCTAAATAACATGCCAAATTCCTGAACCAAAGTAATCATCTTCAGTGTCACTGGGTAATTACCTGGCACCAAAACCTGCCATTTCCATTAGAGCCATGTATTCATCACTTCTATATTGGGTAAACATTGGAGTTTAAATTGCATTTCCATGAGAGAGTTCAATATGTTGAGGCTGGTATGGTATTATGAATTTAAGCTTGATGCAAAGTTTTATTAGTAGTAGTAGTACAGTTTTAGTTCAGCAAGATTCTCATTTCACGAACAAACAACCCATTGACCTTTCTGTGAGCTTTATGTAAGTCAGATCTGCAAGGTCAGGGCTTCTGTATATATCTTAATGACCTAATCAAAAGAACAGTTTTCATACCAATACACAAGATATAATATAGCAAGAAGAAAGGGAAAGCTGTTTCACTTTTAAGCTGGTAACAGCCACACAAAAGTCTAAGTAACGCCTTTTTGTGCGTTTCAGTATTTCCTCATAACAAGAGCTAAGTGGGTTATACTTACTCCCCAAACGATGAGAGAATTCTATATTTGAAAGGAACAAAGTATATGGCACATCTTCCTATGTATAAAAATCCAGTTGGATCGGAAGAGGAAAAACAATTTTTCCTGGTTTACACTTACAGAAAACCAAAAAATAATGTATAAGCTTCCTAGGAACATTCTCCCCTCAAACCATCCTTGAAAAACAGAGCATACAATATTTTTATTCGACTTTCTTTTCCTTTTTAAAAATGTAAATTTATTTACCTTTGGTTAAATAAAAGAAAGAAAAACAGCCTAGAAAAGAATGAAGATTTAACTAGTACAAAAAGCCAAGTGCAGTATACACGCTGCTGTGCAAAAGAGGAAAAAAAAAAATCTTTGAAGATTTACGTATGAAGATACCAGGAAGCGTCACAGTTTTAACGCTTATATAAAGCCAGAAACAGTTTAACATAGGCTGAGAAAAGTATTATTCATCTGGTCTTTACCATTATCTCTCTCTTTTACTTTCTTGAATATCAAATTGTGCTGTCTCTTGGATATACATTCAAAACTCCCATCAATATCAATGGAAGTTAAATGTCTGAAACACTAAATGGAGAAGAGACTATTGTCATTTTGCTCAGAAGCCACCATTTTCAGAAAAAAAACTTACTGAATGAGCTAAATAACAAAGTTTTCTTTCCTCTGAGAATTCAAAACTTCTTTAAAACCTTAAAATGCATGTCAACTTTAATATTAACTATGCTGCCAACTTAAATTTTTAGCCCAAACTCAAGAGTTTTCACTGTTTTCTCTCTCTCATTATTTCCAGAACAAATATAGTACAAAAATCAAGCAAGGTGTTCCTGACAGTAAACAAATACTACCAAAGCAAAGTCCTCCTAAGCCCTGATAAAACAAACATTATGAAACAGCACAGATAGCACCCTGATGAACCCACAGGCTGCAGTTTTTGGGGAAAACTATACATCTTCCAAACACTGCCTTCAAGAGAAAGTTGTTAAATGCACTGAAGGTGTATTAGCTACCTAAATACTGAAAACTGGATTCACTGAAATTTAGGGAAGTCCTGGCTCTTCACTCTCAAGGCAGAGGGGAAAGGAGGCAAGGTTGACTGAAATAAACTGAGGTCTTGGAGATCACTTTTAGTTAGTGCAGTGGGCTTTGGATAAGGACTTCAATGTAAAACTCACTTGGCAATCAACTATTTAGACTTTTTATATTATTATTTTATTTCTATCTATGTACTTCTATATTAACCTTCCTTTTATCCATTTGTTAACATTGAATATGTTCATTTCATTCTTATGGTTCTGTTTACTGTAACTGTCCTCTGCATAAAAATTATTTATGCAGAATAATAATACTGTTTGAAGAATAACTCCAGAGAGCTATAGTTGAGGCTTTTCTCTAGAGGTGTGCAAGGTTATTACAATATTTCATTACCACTAAACAATACATTTCAGATAGAGGCAGTATTACCTTGTAACATTCCTTGCTACCGTGGTACCAACTTTTCCTTGTAAAGCAATTTCATCACTTCCATACTAGTTATGCATGAGATATTAGTCCTATGCTTCATAGGGAACACCTCCTGAATTTTCATTACAATACATTGTTATATTACTTATACAGTTAAAAAATCTATTTGTCTTTAAGCGTGTCACTACATCTCACTGAAAAATGTCTAGCCTCAGTCTTACTAATCTAAAAAAAAAAAAACAACCCACATGTTTTTCCAGTTGCAATCCCTCAATTCAATCAGTCTGTGGTTCATTACAGATTTTCTAAACTCCACATCATCGGCATGGTTCTTTCAATTATCTTTCATAATTACACCCATCAGAACAGTTCAAAGGCTATAAATCTTTGTTTTTCTAGACACAGAAGAACAATCACATAAATCTTAATATCTCATGAGTGTAGGGAATCCCGTTCGGAAGATCTCGCGTTGTACGGTGAGCTTAGGCACACCCCTATGACCTGCACAGAGCCCCACAGTGGCCACACCCCATAAAGGGAGTATATAAACCCGTGACGCAGTTTAATAAACGCCATTTTGCTCATCCATCATATTGATGTCGTGATCACTTGGCCCCGAGGTGAGAGTCCTCAGGGGTGAGGTGTGTCCTCGGACTCCAGGACCAGTAGTTGAAGTCCCCCGCTGCAGCTCCAAGAACACGGAAAGCAACACATGAGATAACCTGTAACTATATTCTTATCCATCTAATATTAACTATATTCATATCTAGCAACTATATGGCAAAAGACACTAAGACTACAACAAGTTCATTTGTTTTATATATGAAAGATGTGATCATCACCTTCAAAAGCTTAACAGGATCTTATTTTTCAACACTGAAAATACATGAAAGTCAAACACAGTATTTTATTTTTCTCCATGGAAATAGTCCATCAGATAACAAAGTAGAGCTACCTTTATTAGTACTATGTCCTTCTCAGCAGATCAGGCAAAAACATCATCCAGTGAGTTATGAAATCCTGGCATATAACATGTACAAAACCTAAGCAGTTACAGAATTCACAGGCAGTACACAAGACAACGTAATGGATTAACCGTTTAGGCATGCATAAATAAATATGTAGGTACTACATATTTAGAAGTCTTTTGAATTGAAAAAAGATGAAACTGAAGTTCCAGTCAGCATTTATCACTGTGGAAATGCTAGGCCAGGTCCTCATGTGCGAGAAACTTCCACTCTGCAAGAGAAGCAAGCTATCACGATGCCAACTATCACCTACTTGATTCTGTAGTGTCTGCAGCACCAGCAGAGATGTGGCTCATGTCACTTGCCTAAGGCTCTTAAAGGACCAAACTGTAGTACCCTTCAGCTTCACTCATCCAAGCAAGTACAAGTGCCACCAGGTACACGCGTATGTCTGTGTATCTGCGAGCACTTTCAGACCAAGCAGATCTTACCTGGCTCTCCTGGTGGCTCTCTAGAGGTTGGGATCAATTAGTTACAGCATGCAGTGGGCAGAAAGCAACTTGGAAATGGATTCACCACATCCAGCCAGGACTGCTGCTCTTGGTCTTCTCTGGTCTAAGCCAATCTGCTCTGGTGCTCAGAACAACAGAGAATCTGGGAGCCAAAACTGACAGCATGCCTCTGCTGCACTGGGCAGAAGCTTCTTAGCTTGTTCTACAGAAAATTCAAATGACTGTAAAGAAACAAGTACTACTAAACGCATTTATGATATAACTACTACCAAAACTGATTTCTGGTATTAACCACTGTAGTTTTTATTCAGAGGATGTTTCAACATACAGAATAGTAGACACATCTTTCTATCTGCACACATGTGCTATGTCTTAAAGAGAATTTCAAAACACCTTTTAAAAAGTGAAAATATACAGTATTTTTAATACAGCTGCTTGCAGCCATGTTATAAAAACTCCAACTAAAAATTACTTTCAAACAAGTGCATGCTGTATAAGTGTAACCTTGCTTATAGTCATATAGGCCCAATAACATAAAAATGAATAGAGTTTGAAAGATAGGCAAAACATATTTTTAAAAAGTTTGGGTAGAACTATAAAAGTTGGAAAAACCATGCAGAACCCTTATTGGTATCTTGCTAGAATGAACTGCATTAGTAATAATTCTGGACAGTAGAGGCTCTAAGTTAGTTTCAAAATACCAGGTAACATGCAGTCAAAGTGAAATCCACCTGAGCCCAAAAGGTCTTATACAGACAGGTCCGAGTCTTCATTTCACTGACAACTGTACAAAGTGCACAGAACTTGTTCAGACGTAATTGTCCTGTTTGCTCATGTCAGAAGTCTCACTACAGGACAATCACCTTAAACAAGTATCTAATAGAGAAATGAAAGCATGCAGTAACTTGGCTGAGTGACCACACAGAAAATGGGGACATACTTCATGAAAGACAAGTTCCATTAACTCTTGTATGTTGCTTGCTTTTACTGGGTTATAAAGATATTTTCCTTCCTCAGAGTTTTCAAATTATGAAGGAGAGGATTTCCAGGTGACCTCAGCTGTGACACATCAACAAATACATGGTTTACCCAGATTTTGTGGTTATTGTAGCAATATATAGTTTAAAATTATATAAAATGGGTATGGTCAGGCCCAGGCTCAAACTCCTTTGTTCCAAGAAGTTCTTGCAGGGCAACCAAAACCTAGCATAAGCCTGCTGTGATGGTCTCCCTGTTATATGATCCACTACTTCTGCTGCATTATCCACATTCATTCACACATTTTACTATGAGTTGATGCACAGTCTGATGCATAGTACACGTATAGTATCTTCAGAGGAAAATCTACTACTTATGACTCAGTTATTTTCTGTGCAGTTCTTATTGAGCCATTTTGCAGTGTGTCATTTTATGTTTTACTTTCTATAAAGAATTAATGAATTTTGTTTCAGAAAACTGAAAAGACAAAACGTCTGAAAGTGGACAGCCGATGCTATGGTAAGACTTTCCTCTACAAAAAACTGCAGGTGAGCTTTTTGCTTTTACTAGCAAATTCGCTTGCCACCTACTTTTGTCATGACCATTCCTGAAATTACAGCAGTGTCTAATTGTGTCAGATGATAGAGTAATTTTACAGTGTGAGATGCAGTACCAAATTCACTTTGCAGAAGATTTTAGGTGATATCAATACCAAATCTTAATAAGAAAGAATTAGTTTCTTCTCTACAAATGAAAAACAATCCACAACAAACAGCTTGGTTTCAGAGTCCTGTTTATGTTTAGCATTTGTGCCAGTAACAAACAATACTATTTAATTTCCCTTTTAAGTGAGGATATTAGTGAATGTATGACAGAACTTCTAGAATTCAGTTCTTAGTTTAACTAGTTGTTTGATCCCTCTGTGTACGCTTTTGTTCATACCCACACCTATCAAGATTTTGTATTTTCTCCAGAGAAATATTCAGAGTAAGATACCCAGAATATGGTATTTCAGTATCTCCCCCTCCCTTGTAACTAGGACATAATGTGTCGAATTCTACTCACATTGAGTTCTAATTTCATAAACTAGACTGAATATACAGATAAAACCATTTTATCCCAGTAGCAGTATATTTTCCATATGAAATGTTTAATATGATCCAACTTACAACATCAGTAGCAGACTGGATGCTCAAATTCTATTTCAGACTTGTATAGTCTATTTCAACCGCCAACTTATCAGTGGAAATGTTTGGCTTTGTCCAGTAATCTGAAATCTGCACATGAAAATTTCCAGCAAGTAGGCCAGTCTCTTCAGAGTTTGCAAAAAATTTTTTACCCTGAGTTGCAACATTACACAAATATTAGTGTAATAGGTATTACAGAGCAGAAATAGTAATGTGCTTTTGAACAAACTGATAAGATAGAGGTGAATCCCAAACAAATATATGCAAACTTGAGTCACCAGACTCAATCTGACCTAGTTGCCGCTGACTTGGTGAGAAACGTTCACTTGAAGCTTAATTCATGTAATAAAAACCTGCAATATGATCAGCTATGCTCAGCATTTGAATCTTTCAGCCAACTTTTCCTAGTGCTCTGTTACTTCCTAGCTTATTTTAAGCAAACACAGTAGCAAACTACATGTAGCAGAATTTGTTTATGATTACATTTGAGATAGAAAGCCTCATAAAATGCATCTTTTTTTTAACACCTAGCATACTCAAAAGCCTGGCAAAAATAAAAGCTATTGTATTTACTAAAATGTCTGAAATCTAAGCAAAATTTATTATTTTTCTACGTGGAAAAAAATCTCACAAATTCTCAAAGGCTTAAATAAACTTTTATAAAATAAATTTTTGCAGTACAATGGCATGAATGTACAAATGCCGCTCTTACTAGCTGCCTAACAGACCAAATGATTTCTTGAGATTTAAAGTGTAGAATACATACGTAGAAAAAATTAACTGGTTTAGACTATTTTATGGATGCCCACAGCAGTGTGGCTTCTGTTATGTTTACCATCCTACCTACATGAAAGTTTTTTCTAGGGAAGAACATACTAAAGTTTGGCTGATGATTCTGAAGTATCTTACAAAAATGTTAGATGAATGACTGCATACATCTTAACACAAGAAGATATTGTCATAATTAAAGAATGGAAAACAAGTTCCACTTTTCATGATAATAGTCTGTTCAGAACAGACGCAGTGTAAGTGGCACTGCTCTATCAGTATGCTGCTAAAGATATGCAGCACAGTCTCCATCCATTACCATTACTATAGCCTGTAAGTACTGAAGGAAAAAAAAAAAAAAAGAGATGACTGTGCAGACTATACACTAACAATGTTCATGTCCATCCATGACATCCTTGCAGGCTATCATGAACTCACTATTCAGCATTAAACTAATCCTGAGCTGCATCAGCCAACAGAAAGCTGACCATGACTTTGCAGCTACTGTACACAAGGACATGTTCGTCATGAAGTATTGCTGGGCAAGTTTCAAGCATACCAGGCAACAGTGACACACCAAAACATTTTTCTGTGGCAAACAACCGCCTTGTCTTGATTGCTACAGATTCTGGTAAACAGCACCCATTAAACAGATCAGGAAGGTGACTTTAAACCACCCATTATTAAATTCAAACAATAGAAATATTATATGTGTTACATACTTGAATACACGATAATTTGAAAAAGCTTTTTTGGTGAACTGTGTTACGGTGGAAAACAAAATTAAAGAAGAATCCTACTGCTGCAAATAACTACAATTGGTATCACAGTCTTTTAGATAGCCAGGCTTACACAGCAGATGACCTCATCAACGCGTAGTAGAAAAGCTGAGGCCTTCCTTCAAAGGACGTAAAACATAATTCTTTAAGATCAATATTTAAATTAACAAAGCAATAGGTTGATGACTATAATAGTCCTGTACTTCTGTCAAGTACTTTAACAACAATAAATCAAGAAATAGAACAGCGCTTCAGGCTGGTGTTTGACAAGCACATAAGGCAATTTAACTGCTGCCTGTCAACCATGTTGCTCTCCCCTTGCATTTACCCTCATAGTTCTACGTCCTCCCTTGCACCAGCCTTCATAAGGTCCTCTGTGAAGCAGATTCAAGCTAGCAGAAAGTGGTTTTCTGTTTTGTTTTAAAAACACAGTGGCCAGTGAGGAGTTGTGTTCTGCCAGACTAATGTGCCAAAGTGGTTCTGCAAAGGGTTAGGAAGGACACAGTCATTGTGACTGGGAGAAGAGAAGACAGCATCATCACAGAGAGGTTGCTGGAGTCATGCTGCTGTGAAACCACATTTATTACTAAGTAACATCAAGTAATATTGCACCACACTAACAATACATTACTAATGTTTCTTTAAACCTCACTCTCAATGCTGTTTGCAATGCAGCAGCTCTTCTAAGTGACATGTTCTTAATGTCAAATGACTAGCCTGTTTTTCAAACTGGGAACATGAAGAGATCCTTTTTATATGGTGGGCTTCCAGTCTAACCTCTAATAAAACCGGGAAGGAGGAGGAAAAAAGTTTTGCTTATTACTTGCATGTTACTATGAAATGTAGTTCACAAATGGAAAGTGAATAATTAGACGGTATTTGAGATTGTCGTGTAGAGATGTAGAGAGGCTAGGAAAGCATTAAAGTTATTTAAGTAAACACCACTTTGCACTCTAATATTTTTAAAATCTTCTCTGGTTTTAATTAAGCATAATTTTAACAGCAATCAATGTGGATGAAATACCATACACCACCATTCTCATTTCTCCATTCAGTACAGTTGGATTAAGTGCTATGAATGGCGTCTTTCAGTTTTCTTTCATTTTTATCTGGTCTGGGTTTCAAGAGACAGCCTTAACCTGTTACTCTTCTGAGCTTATGTTTGCTGATGTTCAAAGAAGAAGAAGAAATAAAAAAAAAAAAGACGACTGTGTTACATACAAGCCATTTTTAAGATCTACAAACACGCTGACTGGTTTGCCACAATCCTTTTATCCCTCTCAGACATAGATGTACATGTAAAAAAACCTCATAAGGAATGACAGTGTTGGCAAAATTAGGACAAAGACAAGAAGTTGCCTTCAAGCACAGAAGTAATGCCATGCTGATGGCAAAGAACTCCAGAAGCACCTTGCAAAACTCAGAGTGGACAATAAGATGACAAATGAGCTTCAGTGTAGATACATGTAAGCTAATACATCTAGTGAAAAATAATCTAAATCACATACACTCCATGCTGACAAATGACTTTAAGAAAAAAATCTAGGAGTCATGACTGAGATCCCTGGAATCAACAGTTTAATGTTCAATAGCAACCAAAAATGTTGGGCATCATGAGGAAAGGCATTGAGAACAAGACATAGCACGTTTATACAACCTTGGTCCACCCATATCTCAAGTAGTGTGTGAAGTTCTGGTCTCTCCACCTCAAGGAGGGACTGTAGTCAGAGAAGGGCAAACAAAATATCAGAAGGATGGAGTGCCTGCCACTAAAGGCTCTTCACTTGGAGAGAAGGCTGAAGCAAGATATGATCAATCAAACCATGAAGGTGGTAAATAAACTAATGTAAAACTTCTGCTTGCTAAATCCTCCAGTAATAGAACTAAGGGACATTTGATGAAGCTAGTAACACATTACTTTATAAAAGATTAAAGTGCTTCTTTACAAAGCTAGGTAGTAAGTTTCTGGAACTTTTCACCACAGAAGGGTGTGAAGGTATTAAGCATCAGCAAGTTTGAAAAACGTGGTTGGCAGGTCCACAAACAGGCTTTAAAAGCGCTGAGCAGATATATACCTATCATTCCTAATATGAAAACTAAGTATGCGGGGAGAGTTCAAGGGAACAGATACATAAAGTGGCTAAGTTTGTGTACAGTCCCTAAACAGTATTCCTTAACATCACTGTGAGAGACCGAACCCTGAGTATGAAGGCCCATTGATCTGACTCAATAGAGCTTTTTTGATATTCTTAACTTAATTCTTTCTAATATCTTCTTCCAAGCTTTGAAAAAAACCACACAAAAAAGTTACACCCCTGCTTCTTATCTACTGTGAAAGATACAGGTCAGATTTGAATAACAGCAGACCTTCAGTATAAATTCTAACATATAATATCCTATTTTAAGCAATAAATTAGTACTAGATCTTTCAACAACAACAACAAAAAAGGTCAGACCCAGGAGGAAATATTTGAATCACTCCAGCCAGTGTGACCCCCACAAAGCCTGCATGTTCCACAGCAGGATCAGCTATTTCAGTGAAAATGTAGCCACCTGCTGAGGGACAAAAGAAACAAACATCAGCCCCTCAAACAGCAGAGCTCCAGAACAGCTCAAAGGGAGGCAAGGTTAGGCACATATGTCATTCACATTTTTCCTACAGCAAGTCTCAAAAGATAGTAAGAGTTAGAGTGTATTGGTACTCAGACAGCAGTCCTAAAAAACTGAGTGCAAAAGTCCGTATCTAAAGGGTATGGCCTACAGCCTTCTCTTCTACGGAAAGTATCTGTATGTGAAATATGTCCATTTTAACTGAAATATTTTTGAGGCTACTGATAATACAGAACACTTTCTGCAAAGGGGGAAGGTATGCTGGCAACAAGCCATAGAAACAAATAAATATAGCTCAACAGAATTCTCACGCGGTTTCAACTGTATAGAGTATTCTTCACTCACTTCACTCTCACCATTAGCTCCCTCTCCAGTACTTGGTAACTTCTTGTTATCCAGAGGGAAAGAATGTATACTTACATATTCCATAAACATATGTAGTGATACATTATGTTATACATTAAATTACACATGTATATACACATTAAATTACATATTTTTGTTCTTAAGGGAATAATAAAGTACAGTTTTGATGAGTAACTATTGCAGATACTTAGATTACTCCCAAGAGTTTGGGAAGTTAAATTGAGAGCTACGAAAATCAGATTGCTGAAGGGTTAAGAAAGCATCCGCTCCCCGCTACACCTGCAAAATACAATTTTACATTTTAGGTAGCGATACAAGAAGAGGGATGTGCTTGTAAATGAGATTTGTAATTTATTATCACACTTCAATTCATCTCCGTATTAATACTATCTACAAACAGGCCCAAGGCTCAGAGAGACTCTTGTACATCCTTTCTTTCTCCTGGATGAACTCTAGAAAGCTGATCTCAGCCACCAACACATCTTCAGTCTGTACCGCTCTGCTGAAATTTACCCCTGCCTGCCTATCAAAGAACAACTTGCTCATCTTCACCTCTCTTCCTCTGTTGAAGAGCTGTGTCCTCAGCATCAGGAGCTGAATTTCCATGTTCTGTTTAAGAGTTAAGCTTTGTCACTTAGTAAGTTAACAAAAGAGAACGCTTCAATGCGGAGACATTTTATAATTCTGTTTATCTGGAATTCTGCACAGCTTCCATACATCATCGTTTACAGTTGCTGTGTTTACTGGAGACAGTACTAAACAGCTACAAGTCAGTATTTTAACTGCAGTTCAAAAACAGCATTAGCTTTTCCAAAAAGATCAGCGTACCATTTGCATGATCTAATACAACTGGAAGGAGATACTTCATTCATTCATCTTTTCTACAATCTTCTGCAACTCTTCAGTAGTTCAACTAATTTCTAAATAGGCATGCCACTTGTTTTCCCTAGCTGTATCCAAAAAAATAATTTTCCTACTACTCATGGCAAATGACATTAATTATATTTTAGTATCCATCTTTAAGCAACTAAATAGGCAGCAGGTTGGAGAGTGTGATGGCACTGGCTGCTTCAGTTCCAGATTTCTTATCATATTGCATATAGCAATACTTCCCTTTAAAAATTATTACTACACAAAAGCATCTCAGGAAAATCCAAGATTTTTTTTGCTATTTTAGTGAGTGTCCTTTTAATTGGGAGGCTTACCAAGGGACTAATTTTCTTTCATATAGAAGAAAACTATGAATAGCAAGCTAACAATTTCTGAAACTTCTGCATTCCCCTCTAGCTTTAATTAGGCAAAAGCATTATGTCTGTAGCTGAGGAATATTTTTAACAAGTAAATAGTTAATACATGTATATGCATTTTAGTAGTGGAATGATCCCTGCTCCAAAAAAGTTCATTACTTATTAACAGAAAAAGAAATCAGCAGTGAATCGAGCACCCTACTGAAGATACACAATTGAAATATTTGATCTTTTAGAAAAGGTTTCCTAAGAATTCTGAGGGAAAAGAAGTAGTTAAGACAAGATAGGCTACGTGGCAAATACAGTGACATACATTCTCCTGTACACACATCCTCCTGAGAACAATCCCAGTGAAACGAGTGTCACAAATAAAGACTACTCATCTGCTGAAGCTTCTACAGTTTACCCATCGTAAATCAGATTTTTAGATTAAAATTTGGTGTCACTCACAAGGGGAGGGGGTGGGGAAACGGCTAAGAAAGCACATAAGGAAAACACAGGTGAGTTATGAGGCAGATTGGTACAACTGAGCGCACCTCAGACATTGCGTTGTGGCTACGTGCAATGTACTTGGATCAGGACTGCTCTCTAAGTTAATCTAAAATACTCTGAAGACACCGATTCAAGTTAACTAAATTAGACTGCTGAAAACTGGTTTGCCAATATGACATTTTGCTGGATCTATCTGAACTTGGTGATGTACAAGAAATTGAAATTTCACAAGCAATTTATGTTCTGTCAAAAACAATATTAAGTGGATAAGTATGTAGGGAAAGAACAATATTAACCTACAACAGTTATACATTCCACACCTCAAATCTTTTACACTCACTAGTGCCTTCCCCTCAGCCATAAAACTGGGCTTCAGCTCTCCAAAGCACAGCATGTATTTGTAACAACAGGGCTTACCCTGGTTATTCATCCTTGCCATCTATCACGACTTAAAAAAATTCTGAAAGCATGTTATGTATGCATCACATGACGGAACGCATCCTTATAACTGCATTAACGTATCAGAACACTCTGTATCAAGAGAGAATCAAATCAACACACTCCTAGAAAGTAGAGGCGGCTTACAGCTACAAAAGAATGAAAAGCACAAATTAAATTAAAAGCTCTTTATGTCTTCTGCAGACAAGTGTTTCTTAATGTTAAAATGCCCAACCCACTGCATGTAAAATAATCAAGAGATAGCAGAAACTATTTTGTCTTCTGCTGTTAATTGTGGATGCTATCTCGCTTCCTACTGAATCAATGTCAAAACTTCTCTTTATTTCCGTGATGGAAGGATCAGGTCCGTCATTGCAAAGTCTGGTGGCATCCTAATGATTCCTTAAAATGTTATATAATCAAGATCCTGAATGTTTACATTAACATCTACAAAGAACATCTAAAGACTATTTTTTTCTAAATTAACAAGATTTGACAATGCTCCAAAGCTTCCCAATATCACCTTCTACCACTAAAAGTACAGCAGGTCGAAGAACAACGAGAAAGAGCGCACACGGATAAATGGGATTTCACCCCCGGGACTCCGCCGCCTCAGCGGCCAGTGGCCGTACACCAACCCTCACGTCACGCTGACTTTAAAATAACTTGCCGCTGAACAACTTCAAGATGCAGTCCGCGGCCACAAGAAGACCGTCACGTCAATCGCCCCAGTTGAGCGTCCGGGACCACATTAGAGTACAGTCCGTGCCGGGGAGCAGACCCGCCGCCCCGGGCAGCCCGGCCCAGCCCAGCCCAGCGCCGCCACTTGACCGCCGGGCCGGGGCCG
>VWZZ01003730.1:16981-92750 GCA_013399095.1 Psophia crepitans | reverse complement strand
CCTTGCCGTCCCCGCGGCAGGCAGGGCACCGCGTCCTCACCGGGAGCGGCGTGCGTGCCGGGGTGCGGTGCCGGCCCGCCCCGCGCCCTCTGTCGCCGCGGTGGCAATGCGCTGTCGGGCTTGCGGCGCGTGTGCGAGGCCTCGGGCTGAGTCTCGGCGCACGGGCTGCGCCTGACCTGCCTGCAGCTGTGGTTTGGCTTGGTTCAGCTGGACCGGGTGTCTCTGGCTGACTTTTGTTTGTGGGGTGCAACCACAGTGCTGCATCGCCGTTACTCTATGTGGAATGAGGTTTTTCGCACCCTAACCGCAGGGATGTGCTGCAGAGGGGTGTGGGCCTGGTGGGATAGCAGAGGCCCTGGAGAAGTGGAGGCAGGAGGCACCGCAGAGGAGTATTGGCATAGGGAGGTAAGGGAAGGGGCACAGGCGTGGTCCTGGAGACCTTATGGCTATGAACAGCTTACCCATGGTCAGTTAAAGAAATGCAGGCCTGGAGCTAGGGAAAAAATGGTTTTGGGGTTGACAAAGAAATAGTATCTAACATGTCTAAAAGGTAACAACATACTCAGTAAATTCTGGTGAAGAATTGGAGCTGCAGGCCAGTGAAGAAGGAAAGGTGGAAAAGCATGCTGGCAAAGATTAAAATGGCCTTAAGGGGATTCTACAGGAGGAAAAGGAGATCATAAACATGAACATCGTACATTTCCAGGCCAAGGACTCAAAATGCTCACAAGTCACTGGTGCCACTCCTCACTCCTAACCCTGAATGAAACTGAGCAGGGGATGCAGAGCAGCAGTGGAAGGGTGGATGTAACAGCAGGAGAGGGGTAGAACGACAGCTTTAAGTGAATTATTATCACTCTTTTTCTATAACTAAGAATTATTAGACTCTTAAGATTTCAGTTATACTAACAATAAATGTCTCTCCATCTTTTCTAGTCTCTTTCTCTAAAAAGACAGGTGGATAATACTTGAAAACATTTCAGAAAGATGTTTCACTGCTGGGTTCTTTTCAATACTGTTGGTCTGTATCCACTGTTTTGGCATTTGCTTCTCAAGAAAAGGCCCTTACTCAATTTTGTGCTTTATTCACCAGTTCAAAAGGTTGTGGGTGTTTAATAATTCCTAATGACTTACCATCATATTTCATGACTTTTTAGAAATGTTTCTAAAATGAAATAATTTCTAGAGTTACTCTGTTAATAAGCAAATGTTTATTAGATCTTAATAAAGGAATTTATTGTTAATACTAATATTGGATCCTATGTATGGGCAGAACTCATTTTCAGTTGTACCAGATGCGGGTACCCTCATCTCTGCTGAGTTCAGAACTGCTACTACTGTTAAACAATCTGAAAGTCATGCCCTTTCCTTCCATAGCTGCCTTTTAATGCAAATTTTATTCTGGTGAGACTGATCCACTACAGCAGTAGATTTTCTCCCACTTTCAACTGCTTACCTTTTTTTTTTTTTTTTGTGGGAATGATATATTTGAGTTTACTGTGTCCAGCGTGAACATTGAATACACCCAGTTTTGTTTGGAAGGAAGTAACAAGGGATTTTTTTGAGATTTTTTACTCTTTGTTAAAGCAGGAGGCCTGTTTTTAACATTTGATGTCAGCCATATCTCTGTCTTGGAAAAAAAATACCCAACAAATACTTTTAATTTACTGTTGACAGTTTTACACATGTTGCAGAACCAACTAAAGCATTGCACAACTTTTTAACTCCTGCAAAGAAGGACAAAATATGAAAAATAATCCTTCCAAGTGAAGTTCTTTCATATAACTGGGGCATAAATGTAATTATTTTTAATATTTTAAACTTCATCTAGAAAAGTAAACAGAAATTTTCATGTGAAAAGAGTAGCCTCTAATGTTCAACAGCAGTTTTTCACAAGCTCAGTGTGTAAGGTAACTAAATCATTACTTGCCTGCATAAGTCTAAAGTTTAGATACCAAAAAAAAAAGAAGAGTAATACATCTTAACATATTTTTTTCAAAAGTTTTGAAGATCTCTGGACAGAATTTTTTCCAAGTAGAAAGGTAATATACCACATAACAGCTAAATATCTTGTTTATGAGGCAGAACCGCTCAGAGGAAGACTTATCGTTACAGGCATAGAAGCACCAAATAATTAAAAGCAGAAAACATGAGAAAGAGAAGGCAGCACACCTGAAATATGGGGCTGTTCATTAAAGTTCTTTACAGTGCACATAACATTTTCTGAAATTTAGCAGAGCTCTTGGTACCTTGGTAAACTGTTTTGTTTTGTTGTTTTGGTTTTTTTATCCCAGTAAAATTGCATAGGTTGGTTTAACCTACAAAACTGTAAGTTACCTTCAGTCCCATAAGGCAGAAGAGTTTGTCAGTTCTTTCTGAAAAACAATATAGTACTCTTCAACAGTACTAACAGGGTGTACAGGAGCTGAACTACTCTTATTCTCAGCAGAAACAGTATAAGAAATATAATCCCCATACAGCGCTGTCAGCAGGAGTCCATTCCGTCCTGGATCAACAGACTTCTAGGGATGGCAGGAGAAGTCAGGAATCACACCTATTAAATCATTGGTTTAGCTGTTAAGACTGCCAACAAAGTATGAACTGTGGTCAAAGTGCTGTACTGGGGACCTTGGCAGACAGGAGGAACTATGCTGAAATTCAGCACCAAAAAAAGAAACAGTTGCTGTATATCCATTGGTCTCAGGTTTTAGGAGACGTTCTGCTTTTTACTAATAATGTGTATGCTTTGAAAAATTACTTCATTTTCATCCAGAAAGTCTTTGTGGCCCCAGGTGGCTCAACCAATTAAAGGAAGAGGTTTGGGTTCCCAGTTACAAGATGTTTCCACCTGTTCTGTTCATGACATTCATGCAGGCATTTTAGTTTTTCATCTCTCTGCTATCTTTTTGTGCATAAGAAATTTATTGGGTTTGGAGAAAATCACCTCACAGGGAGTTGCTATTTTGCTAATGTAGGAAGCAGTAAGTGGAGTCTTAGTATTATGTTTTGATATTAACTGTGCATCCAGCTGGAGACTGATTATACTAAACATCAAATCTTCAGATTTTCCATGCTTCATCTAGTCTTTTCTCCACTGATTCATCTGTCATCTTTCTCTCTTAATGCCCTGCCTCCCTTTTTTTTGGATGAAAGCTCTACCTATAGACATACATAAATTGCATCATCACCTGCTACTGTTGTCTGATGTGAGTCATATTTTTGATTACTGGGAAATAACTATGGGCAGCACTAAGTAGGTGAGTCTATCCTAGACCAACTTTCAAAGAGGAATAACTGCAGTATGGGTTTGATGTCCAGAAGGAGTTGCAGAAAACACAAAATCATTCCCAGGCTGGTAAAACCTCTGAATTATAAAATACTTGGGTGGGTTGATCATGGCTTTCTGCCCGATGCCCGCCCAGCTGCTCTCTCTGCACCCCCCTCAACAGAACAGGGGAGGAGAGTAAGATGGACAAGCTTGAGGGTTGAGATAAAGGCAATTTAATTTGAAAAGCAAAGCCCACATGTGTAAGCAAAGTAAAGGAGGGAATTGATTCACTACTTCCCATCAGCAGGTGATGTCCAGCGGCTTCCTGGGAAGTAGGACCTCAGTACATGCAGTGATTGCTTTGGAAGACAAACTTTGTAACCACGAATGTGCCCCCTGCCCTTCCTTTTCCCCAGCTTTTATTGCTGAGCACGACCTTGTATGGCATGGAATTTCCCTTTGGCCAGTTGGGGTCAGCTGTCCCAGCTGTGTACTGGCCCTTAGCGTTAGAAGGCAAACAGTGTTTGAGCCCTTCTGTGAGGCATAGTGTATCAGCAGATGTTTTCATCTAACCATAAAGTAACCTTTTTGAGATAAATGTTATTCACTCCTCCCTTTTGGTAGGGTTTGAATATTTAGCTGATGCGTAGATGAAGCACTGCCTTTACAAATCTGTGGGAGGAATGATTGGTTATTTATTTTTAAATGCATTTCAATTTGCTAGTGCTATTCAGCTTCATTTGGTAACCCATTTGTTAATATTATGTAGATGTATGTTGTGAGATGCAAATCACAGTTATGTGCTAGGCGCTATGTAGACAAGTAAGGAAACAAGGTTCTTGCCCCAAAGAGTTTGCTCACATGATCTCTTCTGGAAGTGCATTGTGATCTGATTTCACACTGCATGAAGAAGTACTTCCTTTTATTGTCTTATCTACCATGTATTATGTCAGCCAGAGAGCGAGCTAATCTCCCCATAAACAAAGCAAGGCAACTTTCTTTGTTTGCTGCTGGCTGAGTCCTTCAAGGTGTTTGTTTATCTGAAATGATCAGTTGCAAGCACAGCTTCCATTTATATAACGTCCTTCGTAGCAATGTCACTATGAACATAATATACTTAGAAGTATTTAAAGACTCTGTAAATACTTATTTCTTTGCAACTGCCTTGAACAGAAATGTAAGACAGGCCTTTTGTGTTGAGGAAGGGTGGGTGGAGGGTCATTTTTTCAGATCCAAGCAATTCTGCTTTGCGTGAGTGACCAGGGCATAGAAATAACTTTTTTTTCCTTCCATTGGTCCCATCAATTTAGGTATTTTTATCTTGGTTTTTATTATATTAGAGATTTTATTGTTCCTCACCCCATATTTAATTTTGTGGTGGATCATCTGTTTTGACAAACATTTGCACTATTACCTAAGAAATTAATTATAAAAAAATCAATCCAGCTCTCAACTGGGTTAACTAAGAGAGAAGAACCTTCACGTCACAGTCAGTGGCTGGATCCAGCTGGCATAAGTCAGTGTGGTTCTGTTTAATCATGATTAATGTTTTCACCTTTTTTATAATTTTGCATGCAATTTTCTTTTTAAGGCTCTTGCAGGATGATTTGGCAATTGCTATTCATAAACCAGGGAGCTTGGTTCTGTGTCATCTGATAAAGTTATCATCTGATTTGCTTACCAGCAAGGAAGTGTGACCAGTAGAGGGATGTGACATGACATTAAATTCCATTTTCTCAAAGGACACATCTGCCAGAATTCAGGATTCACGTCCCCTGGTACTAGCACTACAAAGGTTGGAATTGTCATCACTGGTACTATTTTATGATTGACACACCGGCCTGGTTCTGTCGCCTTGATTTTTCATTGAAGAGCATCTTAAGAAAAAATGTTTATATGCTTCTGTTTCTGCAGTGGCATCTGTGTAGATAAGGATGTCTGCCTGGGAAGGGGCTGAGGACATTGCTGCCAAAATTTATTCAAAACCAGAAGAACTACATCGGGAATATTTGGCCATGTGCTTTTGCTTATCATCTGGAAGAAAAAGTTGTCCATGGTCTCAGCCCCAAAGAACTTATAATGCAAGTAGAGGAATGATAAACCAAAAAATAGAGTCTATAGATGGAAAGAATGAGAGGGGAAAAAAGAGAAGCCACAGCATTATGAAGCAATTTAGTTTTAGTGAGCTTGCTAGTTCTATATATACACATGTGGTGTTACAGTAATTTGCTGATTGCTTGTGGTTCTACTTATGTATACATGAGTGTCTATCTATTTATATACATACAGACATATAATATTCATATATTACATTAAAAGAACATTAAGTTTGAAAGTGGGAATGCCTGAACTCAAGGGCTGTCTGATACAGTCTTTGATTTTGTAATTGCATGCTGTTTTTCTTTAGACTCTTACCTTATTCAGAGCATAGAAGGGATGAATACTGCTACTTGCAAAATTATTTAATATTTTGATTTATTGAATTACTAAAAATATTACCTCAGGCCTTATCGATTACAATCTCCTATGTATCTTCCACCTGCTGCAGCAATTCAAAAAGAAGTGCTAATAAAAACGTTCTCCTGGCTATATCACCAGGTCATGATCTATACCATAAAAAAAATAATGTGAGATGTTGAAATTGAAAACTATGTTGCAAATATAGTCAAAATAGAACCATATCAAAATTGAAGCACTAGATTGATTTAGGTTTATTCAACTGAAAGATATTTTTTAGCATGGGAAAAATCTGTGCTCTTGCCAGATGCTTTTTCTAGAAAAGGAGGAAGCCTTTTTGGTAAAGCTTTAGAGAGAAGTCAGTGTGTCTGTCATTTCCTATGTGCAGAAAGCTTCAACCCAAGTAGGTAACATTAGGCAAAAATATAAGCAATTGAAAACAGCATTTTTTAAATGGCAAGTGTGCAAAACTATTACTACATTGCTATTACCTTTTCCTACAATTAAGACACGTACATGACTCTCAGATAGAATAAAACATAGATTTTAGCATCACAGTTTAGCAGGATAATACTACTTGAGTAGGAGTGAGTCATTTACAGAAGTCACCCCGAACATGTATTGGTGTGTTTTTCTGCTCCACCAAAGCATTTAATGTGTGTTAAAGAAGAATAATTCTAGAAAATTCTTGAGAATTCTAAATTTTTTTTTATCATTCCAAGACTTGAATCAGGGGAGAAATATTATAAAACTTAAAATTCCAGCAGTCTGAATATCAATAATAATGATATTTTGGTGCTGGGCTCTAACAGTTTTCAGAACTTTCAAGTGGGTCCAGATTTTGATTTTCCAGAACTCAACCAGTGTAATTGTATTTGGCACATACCTATGTATATCTTCAGCAAATATGTTAAAGGAACATTAACATTTCAAAATCAAGCACTCAGATGTTAGCAAATGGTAAAATTAAGGTTGTCCATTTGACCTTATTTCATGACCCTGTGAATTATGATAGCTTTTAAAAAGTTATGGTCACATAATAATGACTCAATAATATAGTAGATATTAGTAAGTATAGTAATACATGTGCATACAAGTGGCATGAACTCAGTAAAGGTACAGAAGGTGCAGTTACATCCATTAGCCACCTTTTCTGTCTTCAGAGTCTTCCAAGTCTTCATTTGGAAAAAAAAGTATTCCTAGGAAGTTCTCAATGAATGTTAATTTGAAACTACTAAAAAGGATCATGGTGATTCCACTCTGGCACTGAGTGCAGGTTTCTTCCATCCACATGCATGTTGTTCATCAGTTCAGAAGGTCTTTTCTAGACAGGACACTCTACAAGCACAGTACTCTTAGTCACTGTCAACAAAGAAATTCCCCATGGTTAATTCTATTTTCTGCCTTCCTGTTTTTGAGTTTCTAGATGGAACAAGTTCCAGACTGACACTGGTTAGTGTCTTAACAGGGGCAATGTGAGCACCAGAACTTCAGCTGCAAACAAATGCATACAAGGACCCATGTTACTGAATGTCCCTTTGTCAAGATACAGTAATAGTTTGGTGACGTTAAACATCCCCAGTGAAGCAGCAGTTCCTTAGTATGATACAAGAAGTTTACCAGACACACATGAAGTTAGAACAGGAAATTTCCCCTAAGATGACAAAAACTAACTGAGGTTAGTCTTTACAGTGGTTACTATAGAAATTAAAAGAGATGTTTTGATCAGGATGGCCATATGCACTTAAGGAATTTGTTTTGATTCATATATTATTTATCTTAGGTATTTGGGAGATGGTGTTGATTAAGTCCTTCACTGTGGATAAACTTGGTGCAGAGCTTAAGAGTGACCACATAAAGACATGTATGTTGCTCCTCTGTTCTGGGGCTGGCAGAGGACTGGCAAATACAGATTTGTCTTCATGGCTCCTTTCACCATCCCTCCACAACATTTGACCATAATAGTCTACTTTATCAAATGGAAATAGCCAGAGCACAGAAACATAATGCTCTTTATTGCTATGTCATCTCTGTCTCTTGGAGGTAATGATGAAATTTGTTGCTAGTTAAAGAAAATGGTTTGTTTTCTGCAGTGCTACAGTAGTGTTGAAATGTCATCACAGCACATAAATGCCTGGACACCTAATCCCAGCCTCACTGAATTTGTTGTAAGCTGTTCAGTAGAATTTTATAGAGCTGACTTTTCTTTCAAAGGCTTTCACAAATAAGGTAAAGTATTCCTATTCATTTCTTTTTTCCCCCTCATGTTCCTGTCTTGCTGTCTATAGTGCACATATACTTTCTTTAACAAAGACAATTACGATACTGGAGCACTCTGCAGTACGTTACTTTATAACAGTATTTTCAGCTATAGTGTGCCATATATTATTAGCCAAGTGTTAGTATCATGATGTTTCCAGGAACATATAAAGGTATTCTTTGTTGTTGTCATAATATTTTGTTTTGAAGAAAATTATTTGGACTTAACATTCTGGCCCAAGAAGCTGAGTCCACACTGATTCTGTTCTATGGCGTGCTGTCAGCATGGGTAGCTGCCAGAGCCCATTAAAGCTACTTTTCATTCCTTTCTCTCCAGGCACATAAAAACCAGTGCCCGCTTTGGCAAAATAGTTTCCTCAGTCAAAACCACCAAGACTCAATATGTAACCTTCAATACAAGAGTACCATCCCAACAAATTAGAACAGAATCTTGCAGGAGACAATAAAGAGATTCTAAACAGTATATGACACTGTGTACATGCTATTTCCGCTCTCATATTGCTTTATGAAAAGCTGTAGAAAACCTCTTAAGATTGGAACTACAAAATTACTTTTTGTGTCCAGCTATACATGCTGAATTCATAACTTTCTATTTCTTCCTTTTTATCTGTACCCTCATGGTACAGCTATACCTCCATTCACCCGTAAGTTTTTAACTATTTCAACCTTTGTACTGAAAAATCATCTTCCTTTTTTCTTGAGACGTGACTTTATTTATCATGAAATTAAAAATGGTAGTGAATTTTTTTTTTACAGTAAGGGTGACTGGAAAACCAACCTTCTTTTCAGTTTGGAATATCCAGTTTCTGTGGGGAAGGAATGGCACTTTCAGAGGTACCCATGGTGATAGAATGTTATTCCTCGTCAGCGTCTGTCACTTGTATCGTTACATCAGTCTGAAATGAATTTAAAATGGATACTGATAGTGATGGTTACAGCGTTGAGAGCCAAAAGGTAAAGTGGGTTTGAAATTAGCTGTCCTCATGTAGATATCACTTTGAAGTTTTTCTAGGAGGTCTTTTTTTTATTATTACTTAACCAGATTGTGAGATTTTGAAGATTACCTGCTGCAAATGTGTAGTAGATTTTTCATGTCTGTTTTTAATAAAATTGTAATGTACTCAGTTAATGAAAAACACATTCATAATACATGTGAAGATTTTATTCTCTCTTATTCTCTGCCAAACCCTACCCTAATTCAGAGTCTTACCTCTCCATTTTTCACCTCTTCCTTCACCACCTTCCTGAAGCAGGACACAGCTGACATTTTTTGTTTCAGGACTATACTGAAAATTCAGATCTTTCATGGTTGAATTGTCATTAAATGTTTCACAAAGCCCAGAAGTAAGGTCTGAATATGTTCCTAAGCCCATTTTAACACAATTCCTCTCTTTAAAACATTTTAAAGTGCTTTTCATGTCAAATCATCAAATGTAACCCACAAACAAGGTGAAATGCTGCTTGTGAAAGTCAGTAAAGTTCACCCAAAGGATTTTACTTCAGGGCCTCTTAATGGTTGAAAGCACAAAAAGTGACAAATGTTTTAATTTGTCTTTTTTTGATTTCTTGTTTTCCTGTTTGTTATGAGTGTACCCAAGGTAGTTAATGTTTTTGCAATTATACCTAACAGTTGGAGGTGCACTTGACTGAAGTGACCCAAATCTTATATAAGTAGTTCTGATAATTATCCTGCACTTTGAAAATAAGGCCTGAACTATAATTATTTATGGGAGTGATATTGCAAGCAATGTTCTGTGTTAAAGTAAGGCAGATTCTTAGCATGGTTTTAATGTTCGTGCTGAGCACTATGTCTTTTAAGATATTAATGTGGGTATGCCTATTAATATGTGTGAAGGAGATAAATGCTTACCAGAAGACAGGCAAGGTAAGTACACTTCTTGCAGTAATCAAGCATTTGCTTTCAGCAAGTCCTTCACCTAGGAGGAGTCCAGTATAGTAAAAGTGTTATTTAGGTCCCTCTATAGTTTTGAGGATGCCCCTGATTCTACAAAGACTCCAAAGGGATCACATGTTACGCTGCATCTATAAAAACAATTTAAGTTGCTCTAAGTAAGTCTTCGTGCCAATTATGTTAATGAAGTTGCAAAGGGACTGCAATTTTAGAAGTCCTCTAAAGTCCAGTGCTGGCCCAGCAATTCAGAAGCTCCTTAACAAGACTTTAAATCAGGGTCTTTAATCTCTCTAATTGGTCCTTTTGAGTACAGAAGAATAGATGAACCCTGCTGTGTTCTAAAAGCACTAGAGCATCTTCACTCACCAATAATAGCTAGTGAAAATACACTTCTCGGACTGCAAGTCTCCTGCACTAAATAATGACGTGGAGAGTTTCATTTCACTGCTACTTGCCAATGCAGTTTTGCTGTTAAACAGTGCTTGGCTGCAGCTGTGCTGGAAATGCATCATCTCTGCCCTCCAGGACTGTAAGGTCCCGTTCCTAGGCATTGCTAAATATCCTGTCCATGAGCTAAGGGGTGAAACCTAGGGGTAGCCAGAGGAAGTTATCCTGCTGAGAGAATGGGGGTTTCGTACCATGATACTTCTCAGGACTTATCAAATCTCTCCTCACAGAATGGGACTTCTGCAAACTGATGACCAGTTATTTAAACTCAGGTACTAAAACTTAGAAAGCCTAGAGGTTTCCCTAAAGATATTTAAACTTAGAATAACAACTTTCTGTCACAAAGTACAGCTTTAATGGACACTTGTTCTTTTAAAACCATGAAGACCAGCTCCTTGGCTGCAGTAGATCTATATGGTTTCTCCAAAATGCATAAGGCTTTTTGGCAGCTAAGGAGTTACTATTCGTTTAACATTTCATTTAAACAAAATCTGTAAGGTTGATATTTTCTAGCTACAGCTTTTATCCCAATCTCACTTTCAGAGAAATTGTATGCATTCTGTCCATAGTGTGACTTCTGTAGTGGTAATGTCTGTGTACATTGGGGTGACTCAGGCTGTGCCTTCTCCCATCTCTTTTGCCTTCTATGGAAAAGGAAGTAAGACAAACACTTATCTCAGTGAGTTTCAGCCTTATCTTGTGTCTGATTACTCCTGCTCTAAGCTTTTGGCAGTTCTGGAGAATTGTTCTACTTCCCCCTCCCCACCCCCCCACCCCCCATATAATGTACGTTCTTTGGCAACTTTTTATTACCCATGGCTATTAGCTTTCTAGAACAGGTTTACAGGGTGTCATCCTTATGATTTGTATAAGAACTTCAAGACAGTACAATGGGATGCCTGCCTTGTGTTTCAAAGAAATAATTTTGCAGTATAATTTAATTTTTCCTTGACATTCATCCTCACTACTGGAGGAAGAAAAGAGGCCACCCACTGAGAGAAGAGAGTGCGAAGCTAATGAACGCACTAGAGGAAGGCTCTGCACTTCTGTGTCTGTCCCATGCTATGCAGAATCCTGATCATGGAATATCCGAGGAGATTTGCCCCATACAGTATGTCATTTATGTATATTGACTTTTATATTTTATTCCCTCTGGGAATAAAAATTTCCCTGTAGTCCTGTTTTTTTCTACTATTGCATCAAACCTTTATTTCAGTCATCTCTAGCTGGCCAAAGGCAGCACGCTTTTTCTGTGACTCATTTCTGTGGTTTTGTTTTGTTTAGGAGAAGCAAAAATGTCTACATTTTGTAAGGATATTTTCAGATGCATTTATTTCTTAGTGTTAATGGGTTTTTATTATTGTAACTGATATCTGTCACTTGTCTAAATTGTAGGATACAAATTTAAATTCATCAGAATATGCAGGAGAATGAAAATTGGCACAGGACTGTACTTCAGGTACAGATACTGCAACCGTATTAGCTTTTCACTTGAATTATTAACTAGCATATGATCACACCAATGTATGTGCACATAAAAAACCACCCACCATTTCACTCTCAAGATCATCCCTTTTTTCTAACTAATACAGTCAAAACTGATCTTATACCTAATAAGAAATTTTGGTGAATGGGGGAGATGTAAAAGTTTAGTCCATGTAGAGCTCTAAATATTTTAGACAAATTGCACTGATTTTCCTTAGAGTTGTATTTTCTGAGATTTTTGTTGTTGTTGTTGTCTTAGCAGGAATTTTGTTGATGTTGTTTTTAGTTGTGTTACCTACTCAAAAAAGCAAAGAAATAAATTTAGATCTATTTACTAATCTCTTGGGTTTTAAAAAATAATTTTTCATGTTTCCAACCAAATGGGGGAAGGGGGAGGAAGAAGAGAGAGAAAGAGAAAGATATCTTGCCTATTTTTTTTTTTAATGTTCACAGTGGCCTATAGGGTAATGCTTTTTAACAAATTTATCAAATGCAGTGATGTCCGAGTGCCTTGCGTGAAGGCTAGTTATTCTTCTGGGAACATTCATTTGAAGGGGCCTTTTCTATATTTCTGCCTTTCACGAGAATACTTCAACGGAGTGAAGCATGGTGCATAAAGAGGAGGCTTCACTCTCTTTTAGTATTCTTGTGGAACAAATACTATTTATAGCTTTTCTTGTGTGTGTACACTGGATAGTTGTTTCTGTGTAGATATAGAAGAAGAGTCACGTGGATATCCCACAGTCCCATTGCTTTGGGTATTGAGTTGTAGTGCAGCAGATACTTTGTTCTAGAATGCTGCACAGTAATGTCTCAAATGTTTTAACATCAGCCTGTCTTTCCTGTAAATTACTCCAGACCCCTGTCTCTGTCAGATACATCAGAAATTATTGTGAAAACTGTATTTTGGTTATCCTTTCCTTTCACTCTGACAAACATTTTAGGTTAAAGTGATTATCAAATGAAGAATTTCACAAGATGTTTAAGGAAAATCATATAAAGTCATATTAAAAAATTCACAAAATACTTTTTGTAAAGTGCTTTTTTATTATACGTTGTCAACAGTTAAATGATATAGTGCTGTTTCATGCAAGCTGCAATAGTGTTAAGAGAGAAAATGTTAACCTATAAACATATTAAGGGAAAAAAACATACTAAATCTGCATAAATTTGTACAGGTTTAAATATGAAACTGGAGAGCTGCTTCAGTTAAATGACTTTGAATTATTTACTGAAACAACCACTAGTCTTAATTGGCCAGTGTTCCCAAACCTTGTTCCAGTTCAGCCGAGGAGGTTTGGTTTTATCCTGTGTTAAAATTTACACCCTTTTTTTTTTTTTCTGTCATGCAATATAATGCCATAGTAGCAGCTCTAGGAATATAGCAAAACAGAACTATTCACCAACCAGTTGTGGTTGCTATACAATAATGAGTCCATTTCAAACTAAGTACTGCATGAATTTGAAAAAAAACCAAACAACCAAAAAACCCAGACCCCCAAAAACCCAACCAAAACCAGCATGAGCTAACACAACAAATGTATATAATATCTCATGGAGCAACAGCTCAGCTACAATAATAACAATACATAAGAAAAAAATTGGAAATATTTCTTCTTGTTTTGTGCACACCAGGTGCTTCACATCTTAATTTTTTACAAACGATAAACAGTAAAATTGAATTATTTTCTTTTTGCAGGACAGTCATGTAGAAAATACTTCTTGCAATGTTCAGGAACATAGAGAGACAAGTTGTTTTAATTACAGAGTGAAAAAAATCTATTCTATGCATCTTCATTGTCTTAAATATAAACTAAGTAATAAAGTTTGAGTAATTGACAGTATATAATACAAATTTTCATATGTTATCTCTGGATATTGAATTCTTCAAGAAGGACTAAAATAACTGGACTGAAGAAATAACTATTTGCGACATACTTTATAATGAGTGACAGATCTAGCTGATCTCTTAGCTGTTTTATTCATTTTCATCATAGAATCTATTTCTTTTGATTTGTTCTTCTACAGTGAGCTGTTTCAACTTGACTTTCTCACCTTGGAATGATGGAACAGCTGTATACCTTGAGCTCAGTAAATCTAAGCTTGTGGTTATGTCATTCTTTGACACCTTGATTATCTCACCTCGACAGGCGTTAATATTATTTAGTTTTGTATCATAATTCTCATGTTCTTTTGAATATGGGCTGCAAGAATTTTTAGCTATGTCTACAGAGTCTATTAGACCACAGTTTAAAAACAGATTGTCTGTTCTAAGAAGAGATGTTTTCAGAGTGTCAGATAAAGTAGTATTGAAGTTTTTGTCATATTTTGATTCTTCTCCAATGCATACCAACTCAGTATCAATGGGGAATGTTGCATTAGTTGTCTCCTTTGAAACTAATGTGCTATTAGTATGAGACTTCTGACAAGTGGCATATTTATTAAATTGAGCAGGACCATTAGGGGTAACAGCATCTTTGTCTTTTGAGGTCTGTTCATCCTGTGAAACAGTTACAGTATTGCTACAGTAGCTGTCATGAGACTCATACATCTCAAGCATTTCTGAATTTCCAGACCCATTTTCCAGCTTTGCAAAGGCATGCTGCGATACAGTGCGAATTGCAGGGCTTAGTGCTGTCGTTGGCTTAGACGTAGCTGGGAGAGTTGTTTCCTGCCTACAAGTGTTTAGATGGGCAAAAGTGGCACAATTGTTATTGTTATTGTTATTCAAGCTGAATTCTTTCTGATTCTTTTGTGCTGTTACATCATCAATGTTAGTAACCTGTACAACTTCTGAATCTTCAATTTCATTAATTTTTTTCTCTCGTTCCTTCCCAGCACTATGCACAATCACATTAGCACCTTCCGTAGTATCCTTTCTGCTTTCCTCCTTATTCTGTGATCCTCCTGTTTTATTCAGCTTATCTTGCACGTTTGCAGCTTCTTCATCTTTTCCCTTATTGCCTGCTTCATTTTTCTTTGCTTTACAGATATTTGTACCTTCTTTTTCAGACAGAGAGCTAAAGGATGAGTGTTGATTTTGTTGTGCATTTACAGTGTCATTTTTATTTTGCTCTCTCTCAGCATTTTTTTTCTCAGGATCGTTTTTGTTGCCCAGAAGCTTCTTTGTATGTAAACTAGAATCTTCTTGAGCAAAACCTTCTGGGGGCCACTTTGGTTTATTTACTTTAGCCATTTCTTCAATAGAAAATGTTTTCTTAGGTGTTGCATCATCTGTTGAAGGAGGCCATGTCATCTTTAATTTACCTCTTTCTGTGGATTTTTTCAAATTATTATCCAAAATATCAGGATGAATACCTTCAGTACCTGGGTACAAGTCTTGATCAATTTCTGTAATTGGTTTAGGATCAACAGATAGATTATTAATGGGATTTGATTTTTCAGCATGAGTATTGCCAACTGACCTACACTGATCTTTAGAATTCCATAATTCTTTATGCGGCTTGTGTCCAAAACCTTCATCATAATTTCCTTTTGATTTGAAAAGTTGTTTAAAATGAGGTTTACAATATATTTTTCCATGGAGAGATGCATAATTTCCCAAGCTGCCGAATGGAAGAAAAATTATTTTATGCTTTTACATATCATAAATCTACTGTGAATTCAACAGTTTACTTAGTATTTCAAGTACCCCTACGTGGCAATATATATAAAGAGAGGAAGAGCAAAAAGAGAGTAAATTCAATGTATTGGCCAATTGTGACCACACACACACACAAAGTATCTAAAAACTTTAATTCCAAATTTCCATACAATTTCAAATCAAAATGAAGGAGAAGAGTCATGCTTTGGGATTTGAGAAAGAACATAATCAGTTGTTGCACAGCATAAACTTCAAATATGAATGTTCCACAGCACTTTGGGGTTGTTGGAACCTTTTTCTTCATCATATTAATGACTGAATCCTCTATTTTTCTACAAAATAGGTGGAGAAAATACAATGTCAATTTTCTGTAGCCTTTGTGCAAATTATAGAAATTTGTGTTTAATTATATTTGGATTTTGCTCCTAAATGAAGTAAAGGAAATGTGTAGCTAACGTCAAAGGTGTTAAAATCAGAACTATTAGCCTTTGCAGTCTGATAGAGCAATAAATACTGCATTTCATATAAAGGTTACAAGAGTGGTTTGCTAATGCAGAGAACCATCATCATTCATTTTATGGCTGAGGAAAAGCAAGAGAAAATTTGGTCTGTGTTCAGATGTCTTAAAGTCCACCCAAGTCTCTGTGTCTACCACTTCCAGTTCATGAGCTGTCCTGAAGGCCTGGAACAGTCAGTAGGAAGTAATATGCAGAAGAATTTGGAATGTACTGGGATGAAGCAGCTCATTAGATAATTTAGAGGACTTGTTCCACAGTGCAGATGTCAGTAGCAGAGAAGAAAAGGGGAACCCAGGTTACCAGCCCAGCATCATACAGGCTGAATAGTCCAGTTGAAAATAATTTCACCGGCTGTGTTTATATTCAAATACAGAATTCTGTGAGTGAACATGCAGTTACTTCTTACCTTAACTGACTGCCGCAGTGGTGACATCGGAAACATGATTTATGAAAATTCTGCTTGTCAGCAACTAGGCATTCCATTGGGTAAACTCTCTGTTGGCAGAGTCTGCACGTTTCATTTCCCTGAATGTGCAGTTTCTAGAACCACATATTAAAAAGTTACGAGTTAGTTTAAGCCACATATGATTTATTTTTAACTGTATCACTCCATATGTTTTGTTAAAACTGTAGTTTTCTTTACCCACTAACTGGTATCTCAGCTGTAAATTTTAGGGTTTCATTTTTGTTCAACTAACAGTAGTACTTTGAAAGTGAAAAACTGCTCACCTTTCCTTTTTCAGAAATCCATATGTTCACTACACCAGGTACGACATTTCCTGTTTCTTTGTAATAGATATTTATTTTGTGAAATGAGATAGGATAAAAGAAGGTTTACTAGTGTAAGTGGAATTGAGTATAATGTATGTATAATCATTGAATCTACAATGTGATTTAGAGATCAATAAGCAGGAGGCAGATGTTTGAAATTCTGATGAGGATGTTTTGTTTCATTATGCCAAAAGCACATCAGGGAGTTCCACTTCTGTGGTAACCTGCCGACTGTACACTCACACGGTCCGGCTACGCTATGGACGTAAGTATTTGTGATTTTCACAATTTTAATTTTCAGACCTGATACTTTCTTCAGTTAATTTTTAAGACTGAGTTAGCTGAAATTGTATTTGCTAACTATATAAAATCCTTTCTTTTATGAAGTAAAATTGTTTATAAGGGAAACTAGTTCTTTGTAAAGTACAAAGCATGAATAGAAGGTACTAGTACTAGTAAGGGGCAGAAGGAAATAATGGGCAATTTGTTGGGCTTGGAAAAAAGCATGCTGCTCTTCTGTCTTAATTTCTGAATTGCTATGAAAACTGCGCTAGCAGACAAATACAAATAGGGTGGACCAAATAATTGCTTGTATGAATATATCTCCATTGACAATAGTGATGCCCCTTGACATCAGCAGAAAATTTGGCCCCTTTCAGCATTCTGTCTGGTTTTGGTTTGTGTTCTGGTATTGATTTTATAGCGATTCACAAATCAAGACAGAAAGTGGTGTACATTTTATAATTACAGCTTTAGTTGCCACATAACTCTAGTGCCCATAATAAGAGCTCTGAAAAATGCTGAAAATTAAGTATCTTCAAGATAACATAGAACTTGCAAAATGAAAAAAACACCAGTAAACACCCACCCCACCCCCAAAAACAAAAACACCCTAAAGAATTGTTAGTCATGCAATAGAAAGCCTAAAATGTAGCCTCAACCTAGTCGCCAAAGAGGGTGACAAAGAGAGGCCGGGCAGGCGCGGAGCGCAGCGTTCCGGACGTGCCTCCCGCCTCGCACGCCACGGACTGACTGCCTGTGTTGGCGGCGGCGGCCAGACGTAAGGCATCAGCTTAATAATCTTAGGTACGGAAATATTCTGGGTGTAAAGAGGGAGGAGAGGAAAGGCACAGGCTTTGTGATATGGAAAGGGATAAGGTAACTGGGAGGGGAGAAAAGGTGAGTGATATGTCTCCTGGAAAACTGCCCCGCTGGGTGGCTATCCTTTAGTTGGACAGTTGACAGTGTTGTTCCTCAGAAGGCAACAGTCAAGAGAAAAACAGAGAGGGAATTTAAGGGAAGTTTATCCCAAAGCAACTTCCAGGACTGATTAGCGGAGCCAATATTAATCTTCATGAAAATGAATCAAGCATTGGGTTTCGGTCGCTGGGGGGCTGCCGGGGCACCCCGTGAGGAGAGGCACGGGCTGCCCCCTGCTGGACGCAGCCGCTTCCAGCCCGCTCCGGCGGACCCTCTGCAGGGCGCAGCTGAGCCCGCAGCGGCCCTGGTGGGGCCTCTGGGAACAGGTCTTCAAAAAGGGGCAAAACGCTGCATGCGCAGTGAGGGCTGAGGGGAAAAAGTGTGAGAAACAGCGCTGCGAACACCAAGGAAGAAGGAGAAGAAAAGATTCCCCTGCAGCCTGTGGAGGAGACCAGGGGAGCAGGTGTTTCCCCACAGCCTGTGGAGAGGACCCTGCTGGAGCAGATATTCACACTACTGCCTGTGGAGGACACTGCATCAGAGCAGGTGGGTATTCCCAGAAGGAATTGCAGCCTGTGTTGGAGCAGCAGCAAAGTGTGAGGAGGAGGGAGCAGCAGAGAAGGGCTGGTGTGACTGACTCCAATCTCCCGTTCCCCATCCCCTCTTGTGCTGATGTGGGCAGAGGTAGAAGAGTCAGGAGTGAAGCAGGAAAGTTGAGCCTGGGAAAAGGGGGCAGGAGGGGAGGTGGTTTAGTGTTTGTTTCTTACTATCTAGATCTATTTTAATTAGCAATTAATTAATTTTCCCCAAGTCAAGTCTATTTTGCCTGTGGAAGTGATTGGTATGTGATTTCCTTGTCTGCATTTTGTCCCATGAGCTTTTTCACCGTTTTCTCGCCCTGTCTTGTTGAGAAGGGGCAATGAGAGAGTGGCTGGGTGGGGCAACCCACCACACCTGAACAGTCCTACAAAATCAGTGAGGGAAATGCTGGCCTGCTGTTTGAGATCATCCATATTTAGAGAACAGAGAGAAGACATCCAAAACAAAGTCCAGGGGCTTGACCATACAGAGAATTCAGTGTTCTACTGGTACTGGGTATTTCAACTCGCTATTAACATGCTTAAGTCTGCTGAGTCTGTCTGGGATGCAGTTAATTTTCATTATAACAGCTCATATGGTGCCATGTTTAACCCCTTCCCTGCCCCAAGCTGGGGATGTGCAAGGAGTTGAGAGAGGACACAACCAAGACAGCTGATTCCAACTGACCGGAGGGATATTCCATACCATATGACATCATACTCGGCAATAAAAGCTGAGGGAAAGGAAGAGGAAGAGGGGATGTTTAGAGCTACAGCATTTGTCTTCCCAAGTAATTGTTGTGCATGTTGAGGCCTGGTTTTCCAGGAAGCGGCTGAACATGCGCCTGCTAAGGGAAAGAGTGAATCAATTCCTTAATTTGTTGTGCTTGTGCCCTAGCTTTGCTTCAGCTATTAAACTGTCTCTACGTCTCCCCACAGGTTTTCTGCTCTTCTGTGGGGGAGTGAGCGAGTGAGGGGGCAACTGGGTGTGGACTTAGCTGCCAGCCAGGGCAAACCCATCACAATAAGTATTTTGTTGGAACACTGCCAGAGTGTTCCCTGTTTTACAGGATCACAAGCTGCTTGTGTCTAATTCTGCTGCTAGCATGAACAGAGGCAGCACCCTTCTCTTCTTAGTGGAAGAGTTGGGAATCCCAAAGCAGGGCAGTTATGTAGGTACAGGTGCATTTAGCTTTGTTCTGCCATTTTCATTGCTGTTCAAGCATCAGCATTCTGTTCATATATTTCAGATGGCTAAAGCTATGGTAACATCTGGTTTTGCTACAGGATCCCATCCATATTCAGGGCCCAAAATAGATGCACAAAAGGAGAACATTGATGTTCATCATGCAATGGCATATGTAATGTTTTCTTAAGTTTCAAGTGCATAACTTTGCAATCTAAATACTATTTTAATATAATTTTTAAGTAACACATGCACCATGAGAAAGAGGCACGTTTTATTTTCAGTGTTTACTTCTTATTCATATATTAATATTTGTATATATGTTCACATACTTCACATATTTAAAAACTTTACTTCAAGATGAAACAAGTAACAGGTTCAGCTTTTTGAGAGACACTGAGTGGCTCCAATCCTTAGTGATATGAAACCTGGACTCTGACATCAGGTAAATGGGTTTGCTGCCTTAATTCAGACTAGGGTTGTATGAATTGGTAAAATTGCCCAGTAGGAAATAGCAGAAAAAAATTTTAAATTGCGTATTAATTTAACTGTTTCAGTAATTTTACTCAAACAGGAAACCCACCAAAACGTAGTTCACTTCGTCTTAAGTCACATCTTGTGCTTTGATAAACTAAAACCAGATGTGCACAAAATGTGGTCTTTATTTTATTTCTAGAGCTATTTTATACAGGCAACATTTTACTGCAGTTAGGAGGATGTTACATTAATTTTAAGCATGAGAATTCAGGTACATTCTCTGCACATTTTCTAGCATGTTAATATTTCTCAAATACAACAGCAATGCTATTCTAATTTTAATATCTATTTTTATTTTAGTATCTTTTTATTTTGCTCTATATAATTCTTCAGGATAGCTCTTGTAGTGTTAATCCTCATAATGGTGGAAGAGATAGTAGCTAGAGGCTTTCACAACAGTTCCTGTGTCCTCGGCTTCTCAGCCTTCTGGTCTTCATGGAGATCTATTTGAATTTCTGTGTTGTATTTTTGTACTACTTTCTTATCATTGCCATCAAATTCTGAATCGGAGGATGTGCTTTGCTGTGGTGTTACAGGGACTGCTGCATCTTGTGTGGGACCTTGATCTTGCTTGCTTGATTTTTTGTGATGATGTTTCAGGTGGACTTAATTCCTCTGAATCCGCTGTGTTTCAACTAATGGTTTTGCCTTGCACACAGCATCGCTCATGTTTTCCTCCACTGAGATTCCAAGTACCACTTTGTTTTCTATTTTGCCCTCTACAACTACCTGAGAGGAAGTTGTGGCGATCTGGGGGTTGGCCTCTTCTCACAGATAACTAGCGACAGGACTAGGGAGAACGGCTGCAAGTTGCGCCAGAGGAGGGTCAGGTTGGAGATTAGGAGAAATTTCTTCTCTGAAAGAGTGGTCAGGCATTGGAACAGGTTGCCCAGGGAGGTGGTGGAGTCACCGTCCCTGGGGGGATTTAAGGAAAGGTTGGATGTGGTACTGAAGGACATGGTTTAGTGATTAATAGGTGTGGGGGGGACACGGGTGGACTGGATGATCCTTGAGGTCTCTTCGAACCTTAATGATTCTATTCTACCAGGTCTTTGTTGGTCACAGGTAAAGGCTGCATTTCAAACAGCCAGTGTGCTATTCTGACATGCCTCTTTTCAGTGTCTTCTCTGTGGACAGCATAATTCTCCAGTCTTTGACCAAAGTTGTCTCTGATAACAGAAAATGGGTGAGGTTCAAAACACTTTATGCTTCTTTTCACACTTCCTTTAATCTGTTTCAGCTCAGACCTCAGCTGTAACAAGTTAAGGATACTAGCTGGGTAGAGCTGCCCAAGTTTATCCAGGTTCTGTGCTTCCAGCATGTGCCTCAGAGTCTTTAGAGCACCACTAGAAACTTCTCGGATGTGAGTGTTGTCTGATGTTTGTTCCTCATTGTGATAAGTTCCTGCAGAGCCTGGAGCATGCGCACACAGTGCATTAAGAGGGCTGGACCTGAAACATCCAGCCTATGCATTTAACACTTCCATCTGCAATGGTTTCCTGGTCTGCAATGCATCTAGCTTTGTCTGGGTCTGGAGGGCCATCTTCAATTGGAACAAAATGCTGGTTCTCAAAGATCCATCTTCTAGAGAGGACCTCTCCTCTCTGGATTTCACAGCACTCGTAAGCATTGCTTTTCTGGTCTTGTGAACATCTGAGTGGTGACGGCAAAGCCATATCTAGCCTGCTGCACATCTGACATCAGATTCTGTGTTTCAGATTCACCAGCTAAAACATGTTGTGGTTTAGACAGATATTTTATTTCCTGATGCCCCCCACCTTGCGAGGAAGGGAAATTGGGAAAAGAAAAGGAGATGTATGGGTTGAAATAGAAACACATTTAATAAAAGAGTAAAAATCTTAATAACACCAATACTAGTACAAAATACAGAAAGTTATACTCAGCCAGTATAGGGATCGCAAGCTGCACCCTCTCAGCAGTGACTGCTGCTGCACACACAGTGAGCAGCGCAGCTCCAGCAAACACGCAACAGTCGCCACACCCGGCAGAGTGGGTCTCGGGAGTGGAGAGTAGGCCTCAGGAACGCAATGATGGGCAAGACCCTCCAGGGACGGCAGCCATTAAAGAGAGAGGGTCATCCCAGAGAATCTCCTAATTTAATGGGAGCATGACGTTTGTGGTATGGAATACTTCTGTTGGCCAGCTCAGTTCTGATGTCCTGGCTTTCGCCCCTCCTAGCTTCTGCACCTGGCTATCTCAAGACCTTGATCACTATAGAAACCTGCATTCCATAGCTTGTCTTAAACTACATCAGAGTGTCTTATCAACTTGTGTGTTCTCACACAATTAAGTGCTGCAGTCTGCCCTAAAATGCAGCTCTTCTGTGCAGAAAATTAGTTCTGTGATTCTATCCCAGCAAAACCAGGACAAATATTAGAACTCTCACTCAGATAATGTTTCTCTAAGCGTTTCCTTAATTGTTGGTGGAAACATTTGGATGAATGTCTTAGTTAACATATATTGCTTTGTTTTAGGTACAGATCTGTGGAGAGAGTGGGCTGCTTTGAAGAGCTGGATAATTCAGTGGACTGGGAAGTTGCTGTCATTTCCAAGAGCTTTCACATAAGTAGTGTAAAACTCCTCTATGCTTCCATATTCATGGGATCTGGAGCAAATCATTGCAGAGGTAGCACTTCTGTCCTGTTTTTTTCTTGGTGTAGAAGTTTTCTGTAGTCTGCTTGTTGAAGTAATAGTAGTAGAAGATGAAATAACTGTTGAAGGCAATGTAATTTCCTGGTACGTATTTTCCATCTTTAGGGAACAAAAGTGGTGTGTTGTTTTTTAAGTATAGTAACATAGAAAACAATTTTTCTATTCTTCACAAAAGCTAGTTCTGCAAGGATCCAAGGAATAGGATTATAATAAGATCTGGAAAGACACAATCCATCAGCTATTGCTCAGAATGCATAAAGCCAATCTTTTGAACTAAAAGCTGTGTTATTTGCACCATAGAATATATGTGAAAAGAAGTGTGGAATTTATACAAAATGCAAAATGATGATTGAGCAGTCTTGGAGGTTTTTTGCTGCAACAAATGCAGACTTTGCATTATAAGCATAATGTAAAGTTATGTTGTGGCTTATGTTCATTTTCATTTCTTCTGAAAGTGACATCTTCTATGCTTTCAAGAATCTATGGTGACAGAAATTATACATATTTACAGATTCAAAACAAGGAAAGAGGAAACTGTTCAGCAGAGGAGGACAGGAATGCAAAAGTTTTTATAAAGATCTACTTTTAATTGTTTGTCACATACCATAGGTACTTGTTGAGCCTTCTGACGTACTTCATATTACATTATGTGCACTTAATTCCTAAATTCCATATATTCCCACCACTTTCATAGGTTACATTTTTAATCGCAATTAGTCAAAATAGAAATGCAGTCTGCATGATGGACCAATGTCTTAACTTTACCACTTCTAATTTGCATAAAGAAAGATCACTCTTACTAAAAGCACAGACCTTTACTTCTTTTGCAGGTGTTGTGATGTCTCTGTCAGAGCGAACAGCCTTTTCCTGAACTGCCCTTTCAATCTGCTGTTTTAAAATCTGTGTTACAGTTTTTGGTAGCTCTTCATTCTGAGCTGCATTGATTACTGCAATGGGAAGAAGAATAAAAAGATCATTTTTCCTCCACCCTGCATCTTATGAAATTGACTTTATCAGTGAATTATAAAATGTTATTAAATTAGAAAAAATGTACTTAGTGCTGCAGAAGTCCAGAGAGTCGCTTGATAATGAACATAAATCCGTAGTAACAATGACAGAACGGTTGTTGAGGGATGCATTATCTCCTGCTGTTTTGCCAAACCTGAGTGGTGTGGCAGGGCTAAAGCTTGACTGGAGTCCATGGGAGAATATAATGCATGAATTCAAATGCCAGAGCTAAACTGCAGCAGCAACAGTGTCTTCACACTGTCGTCATATTCTGCAGGGCTATTCAGTTCAGCTATAACTTGAACCTTTCTCATCCACAGTTTTGTGTATACGTGGGCTAGTGTTTCCCTATGTTTTTAGACAATTCTTTGAGTCCCCAGTTCTTTTAAGCAACTGAATACATATTTTAAACCACTTCCTTATGCAAAAGCCATCTTTCCACACTGAATTCTAAACTCGTTTCTTAAATCCCATTGAAGCCAATGAATGTGCTTTGCTGAGAATTCAGAACAGCATGCATCATCATGTTTGTGTGCTAGGAGCAGTACGTTTGTGTGAGTAAAGGTGTTTGCCATTGCTTGACAGTCTTTATTCTCATACCGCTTTTACCTGTTTCATCCCTGTGCTGAGTGAACGTGGAAGCCATTTTTATCTCATGAGTAACTTGCTCGCGAAGAGAAACCTGCGCACAAAACCTACACTTTACTACAGGGTTTAGTGCAATATATAAGACTATTCCATACTTCAAGTGTATTTAAAATGTTACATCAAAGAAAAATATGAATGGACACCTAATTCATTACCATGTTAAACCAATAATAAGTTAAAATACTTAATAAAACACCTTTAAAAATTATTATGCACTGCCTAATGAGGGAGGCTATGAGTAGAACATCTAGGTCTTGCTGTACGAAGTGGTTAAAGAGGAAGAAGCAAAGCAGATATGTATCAGCATCAGTATAATTGTCAAATGGCATAATTATTAATTATTATAGTTACCTCTTGTGTTTGAGAGGCTTTCATTTGACTTTCTTTGGAGGTCATTTCATTGCACTCAGCTTCTTTTGTGCTGTTTGATACTGTGATCTGATTGCTACTTGACATTTCCTAAAACCAAATAAAAATAATTGAACATTAAGAGCTAACAGTAAATTGGATTTTTTTTTTTCCCATGAAGGGTTTTCACAAATAAATTCTAGTGTAAGTGGTGTAACTGGAACAGTCATTTTACGGCAGAGTAGCATTGTCGTTATGATTGACATTTTTTGCCATAAAAAGTGGAACAGGCTTTTCTGTAACACAGAACATGTCAAGTAATTTCTGCTACTGAAACCAGATTTTGACCAGCAGTTACAGAAAGCTGTATGAATACATTCAATATATAATTAGACTGGACAGGGACAAAGGTGACTAGGAAGACTGGTTCTGGCTTTATCTCCTACGCCATCAAAGTGTTACCTCTCAGCGGGCGTGAGACTAATGCAACTTTGTGAAAGGAAGTTTAATAATATGTCTATATAAGACATGCTGACTTCCTGCATATGCTTTATACAGGTCTTTCGATGTAGAAATCACGCTGAATTGCAGTTGTAATAAATGTGACCCATAGGCTAACCAGAATATCCTATAAAATACACAGGCTAGTATTGTATCTACAAGTCTGACAACTGCAGTGTAATAAACAGAGCATGTCATTGAGCATTTAAAGCGCTGAGATGCTCATGTAAACAAATTTCTGAGGTCATCTATGTTTAGTTCAGCTCCAGATTCTGACAATGATTTGTATTCTTATTTAAAGTCTGTCACAGAACCTGTATTACATCACATTACCTGTGTCCATGCAGTACTTCGAGATTTAGTGGTCAGAAGAAATAAATCCTAAGGATTGACATGCACTGAGAGACGTCTAACAAATAATTTCACTCATGTCAAATTAAATTTTCTTCTTCCTTTGTGAGAAGGACACTTGCCTAATAGTTTCTACTGATAATAAGCTTTCAAATGAAAGGAGCTTGTGGTCCCTCCAGCAAGAGCTTCCCAAGTGTTCAATCTAATGTGAATGTGGGTGGAGGTAGCACTGTGTTTCTGAGATTGCTGCTATACATCTAGTGCAACAAAGAGCTGTTAGCTTCCTGCATCACAAATCCTGACACCTCCTTGAAATCCAGCTAATTGTGGGGCAAGAAATTAGCTCTCTCCCTTATTCATCCAATGACAAAGCATATATTTATGGGATTTATTCCACCTTCAAAGTAAGGAATGCTTGCACTGCTTGCATCTCCACTAACATTTCTGCTGAATCAATGTAGGGGAGCATCCATTGCCTCACCTATATTTCTGCCATACAGTAGGCAGCAAGGGCTCTTAGGCTCAACATGCATCCCTTTCGTGGGCTTTAAGAATTCTCTTCCACCTCTGTGCTCCCAAATCCTCTGTTTCAACTATAAGATGAATTAAAATCATATGAACAAAAGGTAGAATAAATTTTCTGATTACTGGCCTAGTAAATACTTTGGTGCATTACCGGTATCAAAAGCAATCCTATCTACTGCAAATTTTGAACTACCAAAGTGAGGTGGGGCTGGAGGAGAGCAAGTCCAAGCATCGTTACACTTGGAAGTTCTGTACATATAAGAGTTGTGAGGGAGCCACAAACAGGACGAGATGTAGAGCTAACCCTGTGCCTATTTGAAAAGAGGCAGTGCAAAGAAAATGAAGTGCAAATTTTTCCATCTATTCTCTGTTTAATGACTGTGTGTAGGTGTATGACTAATATGCCTTTTCATTTTATATGGATAAGCTTTTCGATACATTTATGCATATATATGCTTTTTTCATTTAAGATATGCTTTTCTGTTCCAATATGCATGTTTTAGGTATGTAAGTTGAGCTCTCATTACTGGAAAAGCTCATTCATGAGACACGAAAGATGTTCATGATAGTCATTATGTGTCCTTTGAATGGTGTGGGGTATTAAAAAGGAATATAATTAGGCTTAATTTAGTCAGGAAGCAAATCTAATCTGAATGTCACTACTGCTTTATTGCTGTAACTTTGGTACTGCTTATGAAGTAGTTGCCATATTGCAAAAGATTATAATCGTTTAATGAGACAACTATGGCTGTCTAAAGTGCAGCCTAAACATTATGGGCCAGATTTTGGTGATATAATTACATGGCCTTGCTTTGGGCATGCAGGGAGGAAGAGGGACTTGGAGATTCTCATGTTTTGTGTGTCTGTCAAGATGGGTAATTGAAATTCTAGTGACAAAGGGTAAAATACTGCTTCTTTATTATTCCAAACAAGTGGAGCAGAAAGACCTGTGGCTTCATGCCTCCCCTGTAATGGCCAGCTGTTGGATATAGGATAGGGTATCGTGTAGGTAGAATTAATTTAGTCTATCCCACTAGAGTTGGTGGCATGTGTTGTAGACCACGTAGATTTTGGAGAATATTCTGTAGAATTATTTGACAATCTGCATGGGATAAGGTTGCTATTCTCTTATTAAGCAGGATAAGTTGTGCCTCCAGTGCAGGACTGTGGTGGAAGATCATGTTCTAGATTTAATACTAGTTAAGAGTTGTGCTTGTGGGAACTTGATCCCTTTATTTGTTTCTGTGGAATACACAACTCTTGCAGTACAGCGTGTTATTTAAGAGTTATTTAATCAACCACATCCTGCATTGCAATGCCAGGAGGGAACAGCTCCCCTCCAGCTGTGCAGGGAAGGACAGACAGAGAACTCAAAGACATTTTTGGTGGCAGGAGTGAAAAGTAACAAATATTACGGTTGCTTTTCCCATGGCCCGAGACTCACCTGTCGATTAGTTTTTGTTTATTCTATGCCGTATCATGAGTAAACTTCAGAAAACACTGTCAGCCAGATGATTGTTGATGTTCTGCTAGCTCATAAACAGTTTCTTATGATAATTTTATTTTTATTTCAGCCTTTCATTACCCTCCATTCTCTTTTATTTATTTCAAGTCAGCCTTTATGGGGGCTGCTGGCCTTCCCATGCATACCTGTATGGTACTTTATACAAAGGGTTATAGAGTCCTGTTGTGTCTCTGGATAATATGTTATTGTTGAAACCTAAAACAATACTATTTAGAAAATAGAGACGTAAATCTGAGAATAAGTCTGTATATGTTTTGTGAGAGGAGTGAATTTTTATGTAGGCATTCAGATTCTGTTACTAAAGAGAACTGTAATTGCTACACGTGTGTTATTTGTTAGTGGCCCATACATCAGTTTTAGTGTCTCTGCACTGCAATAATTTAAATAGAATTCTTACTGCAAAATGTGCCAAGATTTGAATTTTCAGTAACTGTTCTGTGTATTTTAGACCAAGGTTTGCTTTTTTGTGTTGACATTTTTGCAGTATCCTTCTGTTCTGATGACAGAGCAAACATACTTTCCCTTTCAAAGATAAAATTGCTTTGAGGCTCAGAATATGTATGCTATGTTATATGCATATGGACATAAAACATGTATACAATTCTATATATGTATGCAAGTATTGTTAAAGGAGATCAAATGGTCCAAAAGCTTGTCAAAGCACACAAAAGTTACTCGCTCACATTTGAAGCATATTTCTTTTAGTTGAACTATACATTAGATCATCATATAAGCTCTGTGTGAAGTTGGCTAATATATTGCTTATGTATTGGCATATTTAGAACTTACTGTTCTAAATGATCAGTATGTACAAACTTGCTGTTGCCTTTAGGCAGCAATGGAAATAAATTGTGAGCCTAAAGCTCCAGCTACAAAATTAGTAATGATAGAATGAATGACTGATGATTTACTTGGTGTGGATCTTAATTTCTTCCTCAAAGCTATGCTTTTTACCTGTTTATGTTCTTACCATGGTATCATCTGCACATCAGTACTGTGAGAGTCTTGGAGACATTTCTTGGAAGAACTTATCTGCGCTTGACCTCTATGATTTGTCAGCCTTGCTTAGTTGTATGTATATACTCAGGGTGTTTTGGGCACTATATGGAAGATTTTTCATAAAAAGGTAAGATTTTGACCATTCATTAACATCCTGTTGTTCAATCTTTTTCTCTGCAATCACTAGAAAATTGGCAATTGCTATGCTAGCAATCTTAGAAAATTTCTCTGCAGTGACTCTCAGTGAAGGAGGTGTAGCTATACCCATCTCATTCCTGACACATGATACTACATGGTTGGGTGAATATCACATACTTTCAATATATTCCACTCATCCTTCCTATGGAGGAGGTTCAGCTCACCTGCCAGAAATGGGCTGTTTCTGATACTGGATAGTGAGATTTGAGCAGCTTGCTAGCTGAGCTGGTGTAGCAAACCACTCCAGGCTGGGATTTGCAGAACAGTAACACTGAAGCTGATGACCTCGGCTCGGTGGCTGAGACTAAAAGGTGCACATGACGCCAGTGGTCAAACTAAAGACCATTTCTCTAAAGAAACTCTGGTTGAGTTTGTGAGCACATGTCAATTTTTTGATCAGTTTTCATTGCTGCTCACCATTCTGAATAAGAGTTTAGTGCATCCTGCTGGTAATATGGCACCTTTCACAAGGAACCAATCTCCCTTACAATGAAGAGAGCTATGGGTAATGGCTGCTGCCTGAGGAAAACAGAAAGATAAATGGTTATTATTGCATATTTGATCTTAATGTTTTGAATGAAAAGCCATGCACTCCTTATGCAGTAATTGAATATGTAGTAAAATGTTTAGCTGTTTAGATTACTGTTTAAAAAATTAATTGCTTCCTTATATCAGCTTGAATTAATAGTTCGAATTTATCCAGATCTGGAGATCTGTCTTCAAACTACACAATTTCTCTGTTTTGCCCCAAGATTGATTCAGTGACCTTGAATAATCTTTCAACTACCTAAGTGCATAATCCCATTTTCCATGAGAGTGCAGTTACGTTAGATAGAAATGGGATTTTATGGTCTTGCAGTAAGGTATTTAACCTAAATTTAAAGATTGTTCCATATAGTCTGAGTGATTTTATTTCCTGTGAACGTGACTGTTTCTGCTGATGATTTGAGACAGTCTCCTCAACTACCCACAGAGGACAAATACATGGATAAGTATGCTTAGAGGTCACATCTTTCTTGAAGAAGTGGAACCATCATAGCGGCTTTGTGGAGAACTAGAGATCACTGTTAGGCCAGGGTAAATTCATCTTCATATCACGGAAATGAAATTATTTGGTTCTGAGTTAGAGAAGAAGTCACGTAATTTCTGTACATAGTTGTGCATTTCTTCGTCCAGACAAATGGCAGTGAGGTTGGACCACATCATCAGAAAAGTATATGCATAACACTTCCTATTACCAACAATTATGCTCCAATGTGATTATGTGCAACTATGGGATTTTTCTGCTTAGTTAAGAATGCTTTAATAACATCTACAACAAACTGTGTCTTCTCCCCTATAAACTGGAGTTTTGTGGTTTTTGTCTGTGCAAAATGATTATATTGGTCTCAATGTGTAAAAAAATGAGACATGAGTGGGAGATAGGATAATACTTATCTAATATGAAAATTAACCTATTGCAGAATGTAGATGTGTCCTCTTCTACAAAGTTCGGGAGCAATATTGCTTAAAAATCTCTCCAAGAAGTGCAGGACGGTAAAGCACTTTACTGTGCCATTACTGTTTTTCAGAGTGCACAGGACAGATTGCGCAATGTGTTTTATTATAGGGGATTTCACATAGTCCAAAATCATTATCTCCTACAACAATTTTTCATGGCATATGCTAATTAAGTAATAAAATGTAAAGACTTTTTATCTAAAATAACACTTAGCTGCTGCTTTGTTCTACTTTTATGTAGCATCTGGGTTCTTCTGTGCAATTTTTGATCTGTTTAGGGGAGTTGATTAGGTTTAATTCATTGGAAGCAAGAAGCTAATTTTGAAAGAGAATGGCTTAACATCACATCAAGTGCAATATATGCAAAGTATCACCATGATACTTGATAATGAATTACAATCTTATAGACAAGGTTCAGTATAAAATACTGCCATGGTAGTAATCTGTTTTACTCTTCTATTTGCTGTAAGTCTAGTATTGCCTATACTCAGTCTTCATTTGCATAAAAAATATTCCTGTAGTATATCTCAAACAGAAAATTCTACGAGTATGAACATTAGGGAAACATCTTATTCATGATGAAAACTCTTCAGGAAAGCAAACAATCATGTTTCTTCCTCAAGCTATCCAGCAGGGCATACCTTATTTGTTAGAATTAAAGATGCTGTTGTTACCTGTACAGATTTGTGCTGGTGCTGGTACTGAGCAAAGGTCTTTTGTGAAGAGGTCATCTGCACTTTCTCAAATTGTTTCCTCACTGCTGCCAGGCCACCAGGCACAGTACTGAACTTGGTTTTCTCTGAAGTCTAGAGTGATAAAATAAGGCCAGTTGTTTTTCATTTGCCATTATGAATGTACTTCTGTGAGCTGATTTTTTTAAAAAGTAGTTAATAATAGTATGCTATAATGCTTATAACTTTCAAATGGAAAATATGGAAACACTTGGTTATGTCTGTAGCCTCTCATAGGCAGCTTCCACTGACATAATCTGTAAACCCTACTTATTTTAACAGTACATGTGAATTAACTTTAGTATTAAAGAATCGACACATTAATGACAGGTATTTTTCAGGTGTTGTCATCAAAATACAAAACATATACATACTGTTAACATTAATGGTTCAATCTCATTGGCTCATTTTACAGCCAAAAATTAGGACCTGCTAATTATGAAGTTCTTTTAGAATTTAGTCCCCTCCCTGGAAGTGTTCAGGGCCAGGTTGGATGGGGCTTTAGGCAACCTGGTCTAGTGGAGGGTGTCCTTGCCCATGGTGGGGGGATTGTAACTAGATGATCATTAAGCTCCCTTCCAACCCAAACCATTCTGTGATTCTGTGATTCCATGAACTTAGGTTTAATGATGAGTAAGTAAGCAAATCATAAAAAACCAGATCTTTTTTGCCCTGTGATGAGGGCAGCATAATTCTATATGTACTTGGAAGTGTGAATGTGAAAAGTAATTATTTTAGCGAATGAACATTTTGGGCAAACTTTGCCAGCCATTTGGTGATATTTAGAGGGGTAAATACAGTTACAGGTTCTTTAACAAAATGTATTAGTTCCCTTTAATGGAACCAGATATGCAGTTCCTTTTTCAGGCAACCATCCATTTCAGAAAGAAATCACAAGGAATTTCAGAGTGTAAATTAAGTAGATCTTATGTGCTCAACACAGCTAGGTTGAGTCAGGCTTCATGCAGTTCTTTTCTTTTTGAGAGAGAGTACTAACTTCAGCAATGTTTCCAGTTGCAGGAGTAGGGAATTGGAACCTTCTCAGCCAGCTGAACTGCAGGAATCTGCTCCAAATATACACAGGCAATTAGGAAATAAGGAAGTCCACAGGCAGGAATTTGGTGGTCAGAAACCCAGATTCTGATGAGTGTGACTGGTGGCTGTTTTCACTATGTGGCTTCTGGGCTATCCAAGCACCAGAAAGTCCCTTCAGCTGCTGCAGACCACTACTCCCAAATTCAAAGTGCAGGTAAGACTGGGAATCCCTCTATAGCGCTTCTTGCATATGGACAAAGATGCTGCTGGCTGGTGAGAGCTGCATTGTGGTCCTTCTTTTGCCAGTTATGCGCTCTGATTTACAGAAATTACTCTGGCCTAGTTCACAGTAAAAGATGTTCTACCCATGTGCTGAAAGTTTAGCATAAACAAAGACATGGTCATTCTAACACTGTGGCAAGCCAGTGTAATGCTTCCCTTTCCTTATACACGGCGGCAGAACAACAACTTCTATGTAGAATTTTAAGATGCAGTAAAAATACACAATTCACCCCTTAGTATTTCTGCAGAACTGAGACGGATTTTCCTGAAGATGCAATTTTCATATATTCCTGATTGATAATTAAATTTCAGGTGAAGTGATCTTGCTCAATTTTAATAGATTATAAATTCTGTTAGCCAAATAATTTATATGCTACTTGGTATTAATATTAAACTTTGCTGTAAAAACCTAATCCCTATTGATAGGCATGTAGAGAGATGAGTAGAACAGAATTAAAAAGTTGTTTTTCTAAACATTTTTTTGTATAATGCCCAGTTTTAAATAATTTTATTCTAAAACTATACTTTTTCATACACCTTGTCTCATAGAGCTGCTATTTTAAAATACAGCAATTTCAAATTCTTCAGTTTGAACAGCAAGAGGTCTAAACTTAATGTGCTTTTGCATATAATTTTATTATTTTGTAATATTTTTAGTAATGCAGAAACCGCTGGGTTTTGTCATTATGAGCTGAAAGAATAACTGTGTTGCTAATCTCTCTCAAGCCTATGGTCCTAATAAGTGCAGTTCATGCAACAGTGGAATAAAAAGAACAGTACTTCAATGAATTAAAGTTAATTGTCCAAATGACCAAAGATGTATGGCATGAAAAATCTCATTCAGTAGAGACAGAGACTGATACATTAATAGGTTTGCTAAGTAGATTTGGCAATTCAGGTTTCAAATTTTGATCCCCATACTGGTCCATCAGTCAGCTTATATAAATAAAGAATGTAGGATATGTCACTATGCAAAGCAAACACAAAGCTAAGAAGATAAAGAATCTTGATGAAGAATCTTCTTACATGAGCAAAGGGGTTGCTACCCTGTCTCTCAGACACAGCAGCCTTGTACATAGCCATTCTTTCTTTCAGGGAGACAGTCTCCTGGAAATCCAGCGGTGTGTTATCAGCCCTGGGAGTGCTCTCTTTGGGTAGTCCTCTTACAGGTTTGCGAGAACCCCCTGTAAGTACAGACATCATATTTTTTAAGAAGGAAAGCTTTTTCCCAAATCTTGAAAGAACAGCAGTAGTAGAAAGGAGCAGCATTATGAACTTTTTAGCAACTGTATCTTATCTTCAATTTAGAACTTACTGGGCGTGGAAAAATTTAATTCAGTGAAGTTTTTGAAACTGGGGGAAATTCCTGGGGGAAATAACAAAAAGGTTTTAAAAAAAATCCATACAATTTTAACAGGGTGTATAGTATGTTTTTTCTTGGTAGTGTTACATTTGCAATATTTTATACTGTAAAAAGTCATTGTAGGTACTACAAATAACCAATCATAATGATATATTATTTTCTAGTTAGCTTTATAAGTTATATTATACATTTGCTTAACAGAAAGCCCTTTCTGAGTTGATTGTAGATTTCAGTTGTTTACTGATACTGCATTAGAGTATGTTTGAGTTGGTTTAGTACTACTAAAACCTTATTGAAAATTGTCTGAATTCCCAGCTACATTTTAACCTTATTTCAAGGGGTTATAGACTTAATCTATAAGCATCTGCAGTTCAGCCACAGTGAATGTGGAGCCAACAGTTCAGAGTACTCCTGAAAGAGCAGCACTGAGTTAGGGGAACTAGGAATTTTTGTGCTCCTCCTTTCTATGTTCACATGGCTGTATTAGAAGAATTCCATATACCCAGAAAAGGGCCTTAAATTTAGTGTAACAATATTTTTCTTTCTTATTTCAGACAAAGGGAAAAGAAAAGTATGTTGTGAGCATCTCTTTTGTCTGTGGTCAGAGGCAGAAGAGATTTTATGTAATCCCACAGGCTGGAAGTTCCTCTTGTCCTGCCAAGGTTTTTCTATAGAGTGTGGAAAATTGGATTGAATGACACTGGATTGCTGTAACCAGGACACTCCCTTTTTGGGAGGCGAGGGAATTTTAAGACTTCATGAAGATATATTTTTAGTAAAGCCACCAGAATCTAATTTTTTAATCCTTGTGCTTGTGCTGCAGATATCAGAGCACCCTGATCTTCCCTAAATCCATCTATATATCTCCTTGTTCTTGCATAATAGGACAGAATAAATTTGTTGCAACCTACATATCTTTGTTTTTAAACAATTGTATTTTCTGAGCTTGCAGAAACAGGCATACCCACCGAAAACCACACTGCCTCCTCCCCTCCAAGCATGATATTTCTTGGAATTTCTCAAAGTTGGGGAAATTACTGACTTAAAATGGAGAGAAGAGGGCAGGAAGAAACAGTGTAGATATGTCCTCCTGTTCTATGTTTTTAATGCAAGCCAGTAGGTACCCAAACTAAAACCTTGAGGTCCATTTCCAAACAGGAAAGGAAGGACAAAGAGGAAGCTTCAGATGTGTGATGTATTCAGAGAAAGTAGAAATCAGAAGAGAGAGAAAGTAGAAATCAGAAGAGAGAGAAAATTGCTCTTCTTTAGGTAAGAAGTCTGTACCTTAAGCCAAATCTAACCAAAACAATGGAAAGGCTGAAAGTATGCTTCAGCAACATGGAGGGATAGTCCACTGTAGCCAAACTGTGTCAGTTCACTTTTAAAGGCAGGTTGAATTATGTAACAGACTACTAGCATGACATTTATAAGCCATTGCTTTAATTCTGAAGAATGTTTAGGAGTTTAAAAACTTTCCTGGTATTGTTCTGATTCAGCAAGGGATTCTTGGATTCTACCTAATCGTAAGCATGTGAATAGTTTCATTAAGTGCAATGGGAATACTCATGTGCTTAAAATTAGATATGTGATTAAATTCCTTGCTGATTCGGGGACAATGAATTTAATGAACTGTTTTAAAAAACCATTTTAATAGATACATATTATCGGCCACCTGGGGAGTGAAGGTAATAGAAACTATTCTCTTGTTAGCTTTAAAACAGGAAATGCCCCCTCTTTAGAAGCTAGTTGTTTTATAACACAATGTGAAACACTTTGTGGTGGTATGAGATATGATATGATCTAAGCTTTTGCTCATTCATTTTGCTCATTTTGCTCTAAGTTTTTGCTCATTCAACAGAACTTAGAGGTGTAATATCTTCCGATTCTTTCAGGGATAAATGTGTGCTTGTGATGAAAGAGTTTGTAAGGAGAGCCTTATATTTACCAAGGTGAGGTATGCCAGCAAAAAGCTGCTTGCGTTTGTCATGTGGACTCATACAATAGTGTCTATTTCAGAGAATTTAATTCTTTTATTAATGGTAAGTTACATCAATTCTTTAAAGTAAACGGAGCTTAACAAATCTTCCGTGCATAATAGGACTGGAGAATTCTGGCTTTCTGCCATTTTTTGCAGTGATGTGACTACAATAGCTATCCTTTATGGGTTTCTCCAAGTGTTCACAGTAGGTTGAACAGCAGTATGAACATTGCCTTCATTGTTTTTCACTGGAGACAGTAGAAGTTGTTGGTACTCAATCATAGAGCTTGCTGTAAATGTTGCTTGATACCTCTTCTAGGAAAATAATATTTTGGCATAATCAAAATATTTCGCAAAAAAAGTTCCATGGCACTTGAGAGGTTAGAGGGTATTGCGCCTGCTGAAAAATTGAAGCAAGTTGACATATTTTCATTGGTTATAGAAAACTCAAAACTTGTGGTGATGGGAGAGATAATCTATGGATCAGCATTATCTTATATTTTTCAGGACCTGAATATTTATTCAAGTGCAGAGTTGCAGATTTCAGTGCCTAACTGTCAGCTATTAGAAGTTTAAGAGTTTTCACCAGTGCTTTCAAACACTCAAATGAGTCTATAGGGAATTTACTTCTCATAAGACTGAATACAAAATGGGGTATCATGGCTCTCACAGGAGCATAGAAAAACATTATCCCCTATGGGTCTGTCACATTTTTAGAAAAAGCTTCAATTCTAAGAGCAAGAATTGTTGACTCTGCATTTTTACATAGTTCATATTCTTTGTTATTCCTGGTGGACCAAAAAATGCTTCTGAAACATACTGTGCCCAATTTAGACTCAGAGGCAAAGGGGGTATGGAAACGAGAATTCCATTCTCTTGTTAGAGAGGAAAAAGAAAGGCTTTGAACTAGGACAGTCAAAAAGAAGTGGGGGGAAAAAAAAAAAGGTCCTTACAACTGTATTATAAAAAAAGATACCTGAAAAACCTCAGAAGATGTAAGGAAGAGCCACAAATAATACTCCCACATGGAGAACTGCAGCTGTCTCTAGTTGATGGAAAAAAAAGTTATAGCGTGGTATGGTTATAATGTATAATCATCCTTTCAAGAAGAAATGAGCAGGTATTAAAGATCTCTAGTTTGGTAAGAAAAAAGGTAACTAATGGCTCAGTTAAACCTGATAAAAGATCAGGCATTTAGTTTGAACAATGAGCATAAAAAACCGAGCAACACTATCTAGAAAAGCTTTTGTGCACTGAAATTTTCTTTTCCCTTTGATCTGCTCAAGTCTGGATTTACTAAACATGCAGGCTAAATGTTTTCTGATCAGAGTGGAGTCAGTAATTTGTTGATACTATATAGATGGCTTATTAATTTTATTGGCAGAGTGGACAATTCTTCTTATGTAACTTATGTGGGTAATCTGTTGTTTTACATAAAGTCAAGTTCTAGACACTCAGAAGTCAATAAGTGATTTTCTGTCAGATTTTCTGTTCTTTCTCTGTTAAAACAAACCAAAACACAGATACATACACTCTTTGATACCATCTAGCGATGGTCTCCAATGTGGGATGTGCGCACCCCAGGGGCTGTGCAAGACAGTCCATTGGGGTGAGGAAGGAAATATTTTTTGTAAATAAACACTTTTTAAGGGAATTTTTTTTTGTTTCATCCATCATCCTTGTTTAATACCTATTTGTGTGTATGTTGCCTAATGCACGAAATGTATTAGTAGAGTAGTGCATGTATACGATTTGTAGATAAATACATACACAAACATTGAGAGCGCATGCTCCAAAATGCTTTACTGATAGGGGTGCACCATCAAAAAGGTTTGGAGACCACTGTCTTAGAGTAAAGAGAGGCATCAGATCAATGTGGTAATGCAAACCTTCAGAGATGCTGCTGTGGCCATTTTCTGATGACATCTTTTCAAAGATAGCTCTCCCTCTTTTCACACTAGACTCTGTCAGAGGAGTGACAGAATGGCTCCCAGACTGACTCTTCAATGTTGATGAAAGTGAACTTCTCTCTGTTTCCTGTTAGAAGACATCAAGAGGATATGTGTTAAAAGCTGTTGGTAGGAAACAGATGTGCATTTTGGGGAGAGGAGAGCGTATAAAGAGGCAGCAGATTAGAAGGGGCTGCTATTTTGGGGAACGTTCTCCAGAAAGCCATAGGGTAACTTTCTGTGGCATTGAAGATTGTGGATTCATATGTTCTGCCCAGTTTATAATTCAACAGATAGCGATGCTTAGCAGTTTCTTTTGCCATTTCTTGGACACGTTTTTTCCACAAGAGGATAGTGGTAGTAAGCATGACAATAAAACACCAATTGCTTGTGTAAACACTGTGCATAGAAAAATTGACACAGGGAATTCTATTAATTTAATTTACTAGTATGTAAGAATATGTAAAACCAACAAATGACAGCTTGAAGACAGATGTGCACAGGTATTGGTATTTCAGAAATTTGTTTTTCAATTCTGCTGTGACCTATCGACTGAATTTAGCTTATCACAATAGTGGGTCAGTGTTCCATACAGATAGTTTACACAATATCATTAGTTTGTCATCATCACTGTAGCCTCAGCCCTTTGAGGCAAAATGAGTAAATTGTTACTGAGCAAGACTTGAATGGCTTGAAGCTGGTGTTTTGGGGTGCTTCTCTGTCCTTCCCTGCAATATGCTACTCTATGAAGTTGAACATGACAGCTGTAAAATCTCAACTACAGCTCTTATATTAAGTAGATAACTGAAACAGCTGGAGTAGCTAAAATGTGCTTTTTTTGCAAGGTAATAACGTGAAAGGTCCACTGCATGTCCACTTATGCTGGCCCTGCAAGAGAGGTGGTGATATCTAAAAAGAGAATGGGTAGGTGGTTGATCTGGTGAACGCATAAATCTCTCCAGCAAGGTTTTGCAGAACTTATTTGCCAAAGCCCTTTAACTGCTTAAATGGTGTACTTTTTCAAAATGTACTGCCTTTACTAGACTACTTTCTTTTTATTGTTTGCAGACAGCTTTATTATGGTATACCAGTTTAATGCTATCCTTCTATATGATCTTGCTGAAGTAACTCCTGCTTTTAGATTTAGATATTATGCATAGTTGTAAGAAGCAGCAAAATTTGACCCCTGAATTGATTATCCTTGATTGGAGAGGATTTTTCAGTAACTATTTCAAAAAAGAAAAAGGAAAAAAAAGAGAGGAAAATATTTTTTAATGCAATGTAACTTAATGAATCCTCAGGTAGAACTCTTAGAAAATAATATAAAATAGATTGTAAAAGCCATTTTCACAGTAACATATAACATAGAAGCAATCAATACATTTACCTTGAATTTTATGAAACTAACAGTGAACAAGCATTGGAAATATGCTTTGAAAATGAGTGCATCATTAGCAATCAAGGACAATTGTGCATCACCCATCTTTAATAAATCTATGTTTTCTCATAGCTGCTGATAGCTTTTATCTTAAATACGTGTTGTACTTAATTTCTTGACCTGTAGTAATTCTTTTCAAGAATATTCCTTCCAGTATAGAATAGAATAGAATAGAATCATTAAGGTTGGAAGTGACCTCAAGGATCATCTAGTCCAACCATCCCCCCACCACCTATTACCCACTAAACCACGTCCCTAAGTACCATATCTAACCTTTCCTTAAACACCCTCAGGGATGGTGACTCCACCACCTCCCTGGGCAACCCGTTCCAATGCCCGACCACCCTTTCAGAGAAGAATTTTCTCCTCATCTCCAACCTGAACCTTCCCTGGCGCAACTTGCAGCCATTTCCCCTTGTCCTGTCACTAGTTATCTGCGAGAAGAGGCCAGATAACTAGTTATCTGCGAGAAGAGGCCAGTACATGTACCATAGGTTACGTCTTGTGGAAACTCATAATTTTTTAACAATCTGTCTACTTCTGTGAGTTATGGTAGCTTTTGCTTGAGATTAGCTGAAAGATTTTCTGCATGATGTGTCAGCATTGAAACAAATGAGTGATTAGACCATAGAGGCTAAATATGTTTTATTACCATGAGTATTGTAAACCCTTTTTTTTTTTTTTTTTTCAGAAAAGATGTCTATAGTATCACCAGTCATCAGTTATCTTGTCACATCAGTCTTCCTCCTCTCACCTCCTTCCACCCTCTCCCAAAAGAGCACTGCTGCTACTGCTTACATGGAATTGAAAGGTAATCTTGAATACAGTGGATAATTTTAGCAGACAGGCCAAGAGGTACAATCAAACATTGTAAAAGCTAAATGCGGCTAGTTTTAAAGGTGGTATAGGGGATCTTAACCGATACCGTGGGGTTCATTGCCGTTTGTTTAGCAGATTTACGGGGGTAATTGGTTTAAAACTAATTTGAATTATCCTCTATTTGCTGTTACAGTTAGCAGCGTGTTTTCCTTGACTACTATGGAAAATATTTTTGGAAGATAATAGCAAGAGAAAGATTTCTGGAGTGGAGAAAGTAGTTGTTTTTCTGTCCCTCACATTTCCTTGTACTCTTCCTCACTAGTCTGTCAGATACTCTCAGGTTGTACATCCCGTTCAGAAATGACACGGTGGCACAGCGCCAGTAAGATAAGCTCTGTGACCCGGCTGGGTTACAATGCAGACATGACAGTGCAGGTGGGCAGTTACAGCACAGGTGGGATAGAGAGCTTGGCCAGAACATAGGTATGCTGAGAGGAATGAGATACTCACAGCCAAGGGTATCAGGAGACAGCAGGTGGATGAAAGGAATAGGGTGTTTGGGTGGGGAGTGGGGTGGGGGATATGGCTTCAAACTTTCTTTCCTTTTGTGCCCTTTCTTAGAGTTAGTTACCAGTTACAATTACAACCCAGTATTTTTTGTTTAAGACAGCTGAAGAGCTGACCATTATGTCTGAAATCTGGTACGGACAATCTGTGATGCAGAAATGGCTATACAGAGGGGAAAGGAAGGATGAGGGAGGGAGAGGAGAAATAAAAAAATGCAGCTGTGCATGTTGTTAGATCAGCTTGAACATGTCTGTCTTGTGCTTCTGCAGTTCTGCAACCAGCCAGTGCCTGGCATAAATGAGAACAGCCTCAGGATCATATTGCCACAGCATCATTTGTGCTTTCTGTAGTCAACACCAGAGAATCACTTTAATGATGTTCCAACCTCTGCAGTATTAGAACAAAATAGAAAGCTCAAAATATGTTGTATTTTCAAATACTGTTGGCATCTTTGAGAACAAAATCAACCAGTTTTAATTTTATTCCTAATACATTTTTCTGTAGTTAGCAGTAACAGCTAAAAACCTTCAAAATTTACTGTTTCTTCTTATTATTCTTGCAAGCTAGGGACCAATATAAATTTGATTTGCATTTCTCTTAACTCTATTAATTTTATTAACTTGTAACGTGTTTCTATAATGTGTCCTGTAAAGTTTATATAAGTTAGTATTTTGGACATTTATTTTAACAGGATTTTTTTTTTAAATGAATATATCTTTTTTGACCATTTTTAATATCTATTACAGGAATATTAGCCCTACTTAAGAGATTTTTCATGTGAATTCTCTTATGGATGGACTTCTGAGATGTTGGCCACTATGGCAGGAGGTATTTTCATTCAAGCTTATTTTCGTGTGTTCAGAAAAGCATGTGTCAAATAAAACTGGAAATCTGAGATAATACTTACAAATTGCTTAGACATGAAATATTACCGTTTGTCTTTACTGTTCGATTTTTCCACCTGGAAACTTGCCTAAATCTCAGGTTTTGTTTTTCTAGTAAGCATCATTGTTTCCATTTTTCAAGACTGCAGTGGGTTTGGTATTTTTGCAATTTGGAGATTTTAGTAAACGGTGTCAGTTATCAATTCTAGGAATGCTCTTCTCAGTTTCATACCATGATATTAATTTGTCATCCTACTCCCGTGAAGCATTTTGTTATAGGCGAGTGAATGCAATTTACTGGAGCTTCATATTAAGTAGTTTGAGACTGGTGTTTATTGTTCCAAATCTCTTTGTTAATTTGTCTTTTGATTTCTATGTACTGTTGCCTGTGATACTGTATCCAAAAAAGAATAACTATATTTTTCGGTATAATTACAAGGACATTTTGGGAGACTGACACCTTTGTCCACAATATATACTTACACTGTAGTGGATCTATAATTTTAAATACATGAATTCTCTTTTGGTAGTTTCTAATGATTTTGTCATTGTTTTCATAGACAGTTTTAGCTTTTACTGCAATGTTCCACAGTTATCCGTATTCTTTAAATCCCTGATATGGTGAGTCCCTATATAGGTGAATGATCCATGTAATGGTTTCTGTGGAAGGAAAGTGCTGTTCTGATACACAGTGGTGACGGTCTGGGGCAGAGGAACTCCATGCTTAGCACAGAGCAGAACATTTTGCCCTAAACAAACTGCTTTATAGCCATGTGCATTCTCTTCTGTTCCTCCTTTCACTGTCACAGTGCCCCCCACATGACAGTCTCCAGCTACCCCCCCTGTTTTTCAGACAGCATCCTTGTCTTAGTGGGGCTTCTGAAGGACAATTGTCTTGCACCATTGCTCCAAGCTGAAGTACTAGAGCTCAGATTTATTCTCAGAAAATTATATTTCCTACTGTGAAAAAGTTATTGGAAGGTGTTATGATTACCATAAACTTCTTTTAATCGGTGTTAAGTTTAATTTGCATACTGTTTTATTGGGGTGTCTACCCAGATAACCTAATGACAGTGAATAGCAAAAACATCTGCTTAATAAGGATAGAAGTAACATAAATGCCAATTATTGAAAAAACACTGAGGTAGTGCCAAGAGGTGCTTAATTAGAGGCTAATACATGCAACTACTGCAAAAGTTGCCAAATGAAAACTAAAATAAGAATAAATATTTGTTTTTCCTTCTGATTTAAGCAGGGTTCAATTCACGTCAAGCTTTTGTAACTACATGTATGTTCTTGGTGGGAGCAGGTATTCAGTTGGGACATGGACTGTTGTGTGGAGCACCTTGTTTAACATCATTTATTCCATTTTTTTGTTGGACATAATTTGGTGAAATCTGTCCATATTTAAGTAACTATCTTTCATGTAATTACTTCAGTTTTACATACTGGCTCTGATATTAGATTCTATTTTTGATGTGGCTTCTCAGAAAAAGTTGACACAAGAAGCTATTTTTATGTTCTGATCTCATACTCTAGACACAACGAAAAGAATTAAGCACTGGAGTGCCAAATTTCAGGGAGTATGCAGTCATTACATTTAGAAATGCCAACGATAAAGATTCCAATTTCAGTGGCCTACTGAGTGACTATGCTTCATTTAGATAGTGGATTTTCCACCTGCTATCCAGTCCTGCACTAATCTAAAAGTCAGCAAGCCAGAACACATGAAGTTTTAAACAGAGGAAAACTATTTACCAAATTACTACTACCTTTTCTGCATACATTGAACTACCTTGGATTGGAAGATGAATTTGCAGTCAGTATATTGAATAGATTGCCAAAAGCTACTATTAATGTTCAAAGTATTTAATCTTTTTATAAATGACATCTTTAAGTGTATTCAGAAAATGCAGTCCCCATCCCATTGTGTCTTAACTACTTTTGTTACATGTGCTACCTAAAGGAAAGCTGGCTACTACCTAACTTTCATTTTATTTATGGTCTCCAGTAAAAGAATGCATGTATGAGAAGTGATAAGGAAAGGTAGAAGGAATAGGCCCAAAGAGAAAAGGTAAAAGCATAGAGTGAAAGGAAAATAAATACATAAATGAACGATGAGGTAGGAAATGACTGGAGCAGTAAGAGAAGTGTTTAGAAATCAAAGCTGTTGCTTTAAAAAGTTACATAAAATCTTGATCAATGCATTTTTATTTTTTTTTTAATGAGCGTAACTTTAAATACTAGAGGGTTGCTATTCAAATAGTTGTTCTCAATAGCAATTCAAGTTATACTTAATGTCTAAGGGCTTTGCTGGGCTGGCTCCTAACATTTACTATTGCCTACAAAAAGCTGGTGCCTCAAATTCCAGTTCAAAACAAAAGTCTGCTTCACTGGAGAGTACACAGGAATGATCTGAGGTTAATTCTAGTGCTGAATGAGCTGATAATATCTCCTGTGAATCACTCAATCTCAGTAAAATACAGAAAAATACAAGATAAAGCAACATAGTCCTGGCCTACCTGGAAAAAAGCCTTTGGAAATGCCAGCATCAGACAAGTCTGTTTCTGATATATTTCTCATTTGTAATTAAAAATATGATGGAAATCCATTCTTGTGCAATTTAGAAGCAGGGAGTGCTTGGAATCATGTCTACCATCTGCTGGAATGCTGATGGCATTATTAAGATTGATGACAAACCCCCTAAAGTGACTGTTACAGAGGAGTGCTAATAACACCTGCTGCATAAACTCTATGAAGCCATTAAGTAAACTATTGAGACAAAGCCACGATTCTCGGTTGATTCTCTGCAATGCACCAATTCACTAAGACTGAATTTCACAAGAGGCTTTAAGAAAACCCCTGTGGCTGCCTTGAACCTGCTCATTCATTTTATCCCCAGACCAGCTTCAGAGATGCTTATCCGTTTCAGCTGTTACAGACAGTTTTAAAATAAGACGGTATTTTGATTTGTAGGAAGGGTGTAAAATAAGGGGTGTATACATGGAACAGAAGCCCTGAAAAGAGCTTCTTGTCAACCTGAGGAAAAAGAAAATTTATTTGCAGAATTTCCATCTCAGAATGGGGCTCTACACTAAGAAAAAACATTGAGGGGCTAAAATGCCTTGAAATACGTATAGATTTCACTCTTAATTACTAAAACTCCTCCCTGATTTGCCATTTATCACCATAGCAAAATTGATACAGGGTCTCTGGTCTTACTACTTAAAAAGCAATGGCCTCATTCTTTGAGACAAAAAGGGAGATCCTTTTAATTATTATCAGTGTTTGGCAGACACTAAATTACTGAGCTGTTCAGACTCTGTCCCATGGAAGGAATGCCAGTTATGAGCAGCTCATTGTATTATGTTGATATGAAACTTTATAGCAGTTTTCACAGTATGATAATGAATATTTGTGCTAAATCAGCAACTGGACAATGGATTAAATAGAGGACATACAGTAGCTACAGAAACTTCCCTTCCTAAACCAATACTGTGCAATGGTCCATCTCTACTGGTTTTTGGAGGACAAAATAATTGTGGTTTAGAAGCACATAAGGAAACTGAGGCCACAATTAAATAACTCAACAGTGACCAAATATGTTTTAAAGAGCTTTTTTAAAGCATGTGATACTACAGTGACTGAGTAACATAGTTTAAAGTAGGCTAGCTACAATATCTGTCAAAAACTAAATCAAGATAAAAATTATGAAAACTGCAAAATAAAAAACTTGGTAGAGACAAATATCACTACAGCTTTTAAAAGAAAATTGAAATAAAATCACATACAAATCAAACAGAATTTATACTAAGTTGATACTAGAAGTCTATATAAATCACTGGCAATACATTACCAGCAAAACATGCAGAATAAGAGGTTCGGATCTGAGACAGCTGTGTTGAATATGAAATAGAAAGAACAGCAACAAAACACTGGAGAGGATGCAGGCAGCATAGCTTTGTAGCAAGCATTAACAGGCTACAATTTTCAGGCTTGGTTCAAGTCATGGAAACTGTTTTCTAAACGAGTGTGACTAGTAACCAAGAATATTTTCAAAGTTCTTTTTCCAAAATTATGACCCGTGGCAGCATAAAATGCTATCGTACCATGTAGGAGACTCAAATTAAGATTTGAACCATACCAAAAATTAAACACAGTAGCTTTCCTCTTCTATCTCCTCTTGTTTTTTTCACTTTTTATTTACATACATACATACACAAAACATTTCAATCAAACATAACTTGTCCTTTCTATTTATGTAATAATTTCAAAGTAATTGGAAAAAAGTTTTACTGCAACATTAAAAAAACTCAACACTTTTGTAAGTAATCCTACCCTGTTATAGCACAATAACATTTTATTTAAAGCTTCCACAATAAACTTAGTACCCTTTTTGCATTGCAGTAGTAAAAGGAACACTGCTGTATACTAAATTCCCATGTCAACTCTTAAGTTTATACTTTTGTTCTTTATCATCTTTTTTTTCTCTTACAACGCATATATAGAGATGCAATTTTATAACTTTCAGTGTTTTCAACCTTACAGCAGAAATTGAAGAACTGTTATTTTATCAGTGCTACTGTTAATTGCAGGTATGGCAGTGGTAAAAATGGGGGATTTTTTTGAGTTTCATGGGAGCATGTGTGGGCTTGGAGTTTTTGCTTGTTTCTTGTATATTCACTGACAATATAAATTTTTCTTTGCACATTCTCTTGCTGAGATTTACTTAAATTTAGAGGCATATCAGCTTAGACCTCTTTAAGGTTCTTAAAATATCTCAGTATATGTCTCTGCCTTTAAACAAAACAAAATAATGATTTTGAAAGTAGTGTCTTCTAACATGATCATTTTGTGTCTAGTATTGCTGCAGACATTTACCTTATTTCTGTTGTCAATTTCTACAGTCATTTGCCATTTCATGATTTTTGTAATTATTTTAAATAGCTGGAAATTATTACAAGTATATTGTGGTGTGAGACAGAAAACAAAAATAACAGAGCAGAAACAAAAGCACTAGCAGAATGGAGAAGCAAATGACTTACAAAATTACTAATATTTCTAGTTCTTATACGCACTTTATTTTAGCTGCACATTCTCAGATACAGCAATCGTCTGCCTTGACCTTCCACTTTGTTTCCTTCCAAAATATTGCCTGGCTTCTAAGATTTGATAATTTTCCAGTAACACTGAGCATTTTAGTTCCCAGAACCCACTGATACCACCTTTAGAAGCAGGACAGAAGCATTTTCCTTATGCAAGCAACTGCAGCAGATCCTTCTGTTGTAGTCAAGAGCAAAAAGAAAAATGTATAGGCTTAGTCTAGACAATCTCTCCCTTTGTAAGAGCTCCAGCTAGTTGACACATTTTAAAAAGTGTTGAATGTGTTTATTTCCATTAAACATACACTAATTTAAAAATCTTAAACATATGGTGTAATCTCTGATACTGCTTCCAAAACTACAGTAAGCAATACATGTTCAAGTGCCCATAATTTTTCATTTATTCCGTAATAATACTGGGCACATCAACTGAACCTTCTAAGTCACTTTGCTCTACGCATCACCAGAGATACACATGCTGGGAACTTTCCATGAAGTCTACAGCACTCCTAAATTTAAAATTCCTTGTTAACTTTTTCTCAGTGAGCTAAATTAAGATTTACCCCACTGCTTTTTTTTTTTAAATCTCCTAATACAATGCCTATATGGACTCAACTAATTATCTTAAGTGAAAGCTTTTTTATCTAACGTTCATTGTGTGTTTTTAAATTAGTTTTTTTTCCCCACAATATTACTATCTATAAAAGCTAGTAAAATTATGTGTTATCAGCATTCCATATTTTTAAGAAATAGCATTTTCTTTGGTCAGATACTGGGCTGATGGTTGAAAATGAGTAATGAGAGAAAATGAAACAGATATTCTACAATGGAAGATTAACGACGAGTGTATAAAGAGGGTATTATGTAAGAGATGTAGCTACAGAAAATTCAAGATGACCTATAAATTATGGTAAATGGTGGAGACTCTGTGACAGTGGGCATAACTAGGAACATTCTCAAAACTAGTATTATTAGACCATTTTCTTACCCATAGACCAGCAGTGATATTTATTATCTATGCCAGAACTTCATATAAACAGCTTCAGAGAGACAGGGCATAGCTTGAACCCTCCAGGGTATACAAAGATCATGAACTACTTAATCCTGAGTAACATCTACTATTCTTATCAAGTCGTACAGTTGAAACAAACATACCATCACACCATGACACAGAAAAAGTAAAAAAGGCAGGACTAATGTATGTCAATGGTATTTTCTTTTAATTTTTCTTTCCCATTTGCTAAATGCCTATAGATTGCTCAGCTTTAAGATAACACACCATGTTACTTTGAATCTCAGCAGCAAACACATGAAAAAGGATCCAATCTTTACAGAACTTTTTTTGAAAGGGGTAACAGGGCAAAAAGACAAAAAGGAGCTGGCAAAAGGGAGAAGACACAGAGCTAAAGGAGCACAAACAGAAGCACACATGAGAGATCTTGTGTGTGGAAAGGATCCCTTCTATTAAGACAGCTGGTGTAGTAAAGTGTATTTAGCAGGTCATTTGTATCTTCTGTATTATAACAGCCCAAGTTGGCATCTACCAATATACTGGTACTACCTGTGCCCTGGACATATAAAGATGGAAGGTATTCTATGCTGTACTTCTCTTTGAAAACCCAGGAACTATTCTGCTTTCATGAGGATTCGGAACGTAGCATGAAACTTCTGACAACAACTTCAGAAAATGTGGTGAGTCCATTTCTCTTTCTACTAGTTACTATCAGGAAATAACAGAATTGTTAACAGTTTATAACGTTATACAGGTTGAAGGAAAGATAACAGGAATAGACATCTTGGCAATTTTATTTTTACATATTTAATAGCCTATTGAAATAGTCAGTAATTGTGAGTATGTTTTGGTGCAGGTGCTTATTTGATTGTTAACTTGAAATTGTTTATTTGACATGTTACACATTGCACTCTGCAACAGCAAGCAGTGTCTCTTTTACTCCTGTTTAATTTATGGATCTGCTCTCCCCTGCATAGTACCTCCTGTGGATTTCTCAGGCTTTATGTCACAAACTTATTTCCTTCCTAATCAACTTAACCCAGATGTTACGTTTCCCTCTAAGTGCTGTTTCCCAAGACATGCTAGTAATGGATGTATTTGCTTCCTATCTTTCCACATCACATTCATGCTTCAAGAATTGATGGAGATGCCACAGGCTGGTAAATTGTTCCAAAAACTAGCAGACAGAATGATGGTGAAAATATTTTAAGATTTGTTGCTTTCTGCCACAAATGACAAATGCTTAAGAAGCAGTTAGTTAGGATAAAAAGTATTGTCTATAAAATATTGCAGACTAAAATGAAACTAACTGAGGAGATGAAGTTAAAGAACATATTATAAACGAAACATACTTTTCCAAATGTCATTTTCTGGCCACTGACCATGGATAGGAGTTGTGCCTTTCCAAGTGCTTTATGGTCAGTTTCCCACAGAGGTTATCAAGCTCTGGTGTCGCTGCCTAATAGGTTGGAAACCATACAACAAAAATAGACTTGGGTAAAGCGAGATATTTACTGGCTCATGTGTCTGGAAAGAGAAGAGGTAATTTTTTTTGATGACCCGGAAAGCACAATTCTTCACCCTCAAGATCAAACTGTACAAAACTCAATGGACATCACATACAACTCCCAAAGTTAAAAGGTTTTAACTTTATTGATCTCTGCAGATTTTAAATTTTTAAAGATTATTTCTACAACACCCAATTTCTGGGTCATTTCTTAGTGATCATATCTTTAAAGAAGAACTTTTCATGACTTTTTTGCATGTGTGCATGTGCCTTTCCTAAGAAGCCTCAAGGAACATTTTCCTCATTTCTCCATTCTCTTGGTGTGCTTGCTTAATAGCACACGGTCAGGTTAGAGATAGCAGCCGCATGTGGAAGGCAGAGCTTTTTTCTGCCTTCTGGAGATTTGAGCCAAACACTAGTCAGTCTGCTATAATCCTGAATTTACAAGAAAGTAATTTCTGCTAAATCAGGGCCTAAAGAAATATTTAAAATAGCAGATCTCCTGTCTGTTCAGAGTACAATTAACAGCTTAAAAAAATTAAGTCAGGTTTTTTCAGTCTGATTTCTTCTCGTAACCACCACAGTTTACAGTGCACTGTGAAAAGTAAAAAATAGAAAAAAAAATCACACTCTCCTAAGTCCTTCCAAAAACAAGGAGGGAAAGCAAAATGAGAAACATTGTATTCCTTTCCATACAACTTAGTGTTCTTTCATTGGTGCCATTTTCAAGGTTGCATATAGAAACATACATAGACAGTTCTATTATGACAAATAGCCTTATATTACAGTATTAGCATTTTGGAAGAAAAACTCAACCTGATGCTCTTAGCTCTTTCAGTTTCCTGAAGTGAACGAAATTCTCCTCCATTTACTCCATTTTCAATTTACAAGCGCAGCTGTAGAACTTCAGCTAGCACAAAATAAAATAATATTTCTCTTTAACTTCACTGGTCTTTGCTGAAGGAAAGAAAAAATATCATATGAGCAGTGATACAGGTAGCAGTCCTGAAAATACCTCAAAAACTCAGAAGTCCTGTATTACTAAAAAGTCTTTCTGGCTAAGAACTTTTCTCACTTTCTAGACTTTTACAATACCTACTAAATCCTTTGTATATAAACAACTTTTTAGGGATATCTGTTACCATGTGATGATGGAACTGTGATTGTGTTCAACAGCATTAAAAAAAAAAAATCTCTACTTAATCTTGTAGAGAAAGCGTGTTGTGTTTTTTAAATGTTTCTATTTAAATGCTTTCCTGTTCCTGAAAGAACTTTCTGAGCGTTAGACTGCCTTCCTAGGAAAGTCACTCATCCTAGGAAGTAGTGTTTGATGCACTGTCAAAATTGTTTTTTCTGTTAGCTAATTGTACTCCATAAAAGACTCAACTCATCATAACAGATGAAAAGTTAAATTAAAAATACAACAGCCAAAAAAAAGGTAAGTCATCTTTTTAAGAGTGGGTCAGAAAGAACATAGGGAATAGAGCCAGACAGTAATCAGACAGAAGCAAGACCCACACCTGAAATCATAGCAATTCGTTGAGGATGAGTGATGCTAAGAATATGCCACCCTCATCTGCTGTACATGATACATGATGAATCTTTGTGAATTCTGAATAAACAGTAAGTAACAAGAACATTTTGAAGCAGAACTCCTATGTATTAAATCCCAGCACAAAGACTTCCTTTGGGAAGTTTAGTTGAGGGCTTGTAACTGTAGTCCATCCCATCCTGTTCCTTATAAAAATGCAGCCTGCTCAACAGCGCTTTATATGTAAATGAGATTAAACCCAAATTTAATTTCTCATAAGGAACTGGTGACACACAAGTTTCAATTTTCCAGCTGATCTGTCCTACTTTTTTTCTAGCAAGCTTCCCCATTGCTGTAGCTCAAACACTAACATCTCTCTCTGCAAGGAGAAAGTGGATGACGATTCTGCCCTTTTAAGGTAAGATCCCATTACAGATTGTTTCCTCTGCCCTACACACCTCCAAATAAGGCACAAAAAATGGTAAAGCTGAATTAAGGGCAGAAAACTAAGAGTTCTCAAGGTTCTGTAAGAGGAAAAGATTATAACTGGTTATTTGGAAAATATTCTAATATTTGGCCTAAGCATAGTTATTTAATAATAAAGCAACTCATGAAACTAGTGGCACAGGCCTCTATAGAAACTAGATAAAAGGGGCATGGTGAAGAAGAAGGTCTGAAATGTTGAGTTGTCACAAGTGTGAATCACTTGTGCTGATTTCAAATCCAGTTTTGTGTGGCACCTTGAGGAAGGCAGGTGCACTCTGCGGACAATAATTACTTCTCAGTTTATATACAATGAAAGTATAACTGTAACTAACACAGAGAAAATAGCTCAGAACAACTAAAAACTGCAGCTAATACACTAGAATGGAATGTGAATTCACTGATTAAACAGGAACGAACAGCAGTACTTTATAGAAGACCTTTTTAAAATTATATGTATATTTGTACGTGTGTGTATATAGAGAGATATAGATATACTGTACTGCAATAGTTCATGGAACTGTTTGTGAACAAAGGAGCTTTGGAAAGCTCCATTCCCACCATTGGAACAACTGCTTTCTCTGGCATAAAACATTGCAGAGATCATTGAGAACTCTGTCAACACGTCCAGTCTCTAGAAAGGCAAAAATGTAATACATCTTCCAAACTGTGAAAAGACAGTCCCATTCAGAGATGAGTTAAATAAGAATAACCAAAGTGAGAGGGGGATTGTTTCTTCAGATAATTTGTAAGGTACCTGTAAGAGCCGATATATTCACTGAGAAAGTAAAAGCACAGAAGATTTTTTGTTTTGTTTTGAGAAAAAAAGAATGAATGTGAATTTTTACCAGAACCTGTTCTTTGTGATCTACAATTCAAGTCTCATAGACAATGTGGCTTTTCCTTCTTGTGGAATCTTTTGCCATTAAAAAAAAGTTCATTAAAACAAAGGGGAGGAATGCATTGTGTCACAAAAAAGAAAGCTAAAAAAAATAGGAAGCCAAAATCCAGAAGGCTGACTGTACAGCACTTCCTTCAATATCAAGCTTTTCCACGAGGATAATTGTTTGGCCATCCCAGACACTCTTCACTATTTGCTTTCATTCATCCATAACAAAAATACAAATGATGCAAGTGTTAACAGGGTACAAAACTGACCTACAGTTGTCATGGGGTTTCCATTCTTTTCTGCATTACATGGCTTTGCTAAATTAATATAAACGTTTCTGAGAGCGTTAAGGGAAAAAAGATGTTGCTTGTTTAAACAGTTTTAATGAAAGTCTAACCTTTTACATTAAACATCTGTTCCCTTCATTTGCTTTCTGGCAGCAGTTCATATGTTTTCTGCAAAGGACACAGTTTAATGAACATATACCAGATTATTTAAATGAATGGTTTTAATGAGTTCTTTGAATAGGTTCCTCTAAAAAGTAAGCATGAAATTACTTTCTCAGTTGGGATGCTTTAACATATTTTAAGAAAAACATACATAATCACTTTCCAGCAAACACAGGCCTTCGTTGCTTTAACATTCTAATGTCTAGAAATGCTAATAAAATAAAGTAGTTGTTTAGTTGTTTCATGGGAGTCATAACTCAGTACAGTAAATTGATATTTTATATTATTTATATTATTGCTTCATAAGAAATGGGTTTTTTTCCTATAGGAAAGGGGAAAATACTCATAGTTTTATCAGAATGGGACATCAGTTTATTTCTAAATAATGGAATGATATGGACAGGCCTGATAGTATAGGCTTTCATTAAAAGGCTCCAGCAACAAACTTAATAATTAACTTATTAATACTTCTAAGAAGGAAATACATCCAAGTTCCACTTAGATAAAATAAAGCAGAAGTAATTTGACTTTACCAAGTGATTTAGCTTCAAAATTATTAAACTTAGTCCCTGACCCTATTTACTCTTTTTTGTGTTCTCTTATTGCAATACAAAATGTTAATTCCATTCAGACAATTAGGATTGGGCATAATTCACCATATAGCCAGCAAGAAGAAAAATATGCCAAAAGTCTAAATACATTTGCAGCTGCCTATAAGAATGTCTTTCACTTTTGAACTATCAGAGGCTTCTTAATATGATTGATCTAATTGTTCAGAAGTCACTTCATGGTTTAACATTATTTAATTGCTCTGATTTTTCTCTATTGCTTTTGTACCTATACAAATAACAGCATTGCAATGGAAATGCAACCTGAATGAGAGGTTTTAGAATTTTTAATCAGTGATATTTTGCCTTGTTAGAATAAAATCTATTTTTTCCTATGGAATATTGTAGTAAGAAGTGCCATGGTCTTGAAAGTCTGAGATAGCCTATTTAAGCATGGTTCTAACAGTTGGCAGCCTTTTTCTAAGCATAAGGCTAATGAGCACATTCCTTTATGCATAAGGTAAGTGTAATATAGTTAGCTGGCACTGAGCCTTAAAAGACGTTTTGTTTAACTTTTAAAAATTCCACTGTGATTTCTATGGCCTTACTTTTACATATAGCCATTTCAAACTTTGTTCTAACCTTCTCTATTGCTTCTGGGTGAAACCACTACAAAAATGCAAGGAAAGTGCATCAGCTCATTCCTCATTCTTCACTCCTCCAGCCCATGGAAATGTACTACAGCTGAAAGAGATCCAATCTAAAGCAATCAGTTTGCTAGAACCTTTGCATAGCCTTGCATTATACTATGACATAAGCATTCATGTATTACCAATTACTTGATAGAACTATGGTCAAAATATATCTTCTGAAGGCATACTAAATTGCTATTGTTTTCCTGACAAGTATCTTATCTCATGGTGTAATATTCAACTACTAAAATAGTTAACATTCATTAATATTAATAAATGCCTTTTTCACCTCTAACATCTGGGGTCCTTGTCATTAACCAGATACACATTAAATTCTTAATATTCACCTTTAATACCTTCAGTATATTAATTTGAAATATGATATGAAGTCCACATTTTATACATGAAAAGCCTGAGATTGCTGTGGATCATATTTGTCTCATGTGATTTTATTTTTTTCATACTTACTCACTATTACCAGTGGAGGAATCAGTAATTTCTACATATTTTTTGTACCTTTAGATCTTGGACATAGATGTTGATGCCATTGTTAGCGCTAGTATCAGTTTGGCTCTAACTTTTGATATGACTGAAATAATCTGTCCTTCAAAAAAAACTCCTATGCCTGTGGAATTCATGCATTTTTATTTTTGTTTAAACCTTATCAGTACTATTTTTGGTCTGTGTTGCCAGGATTTGTAAGTGAATGACCTAAGTATCCATACTTCTTCAGCATCAGAAACCCTTGGCATGAATGCCTACATTTTTTTTTGTAGACTCTCTTTCAAATTTTTCTTTTTAAGTAAAAATGTGGAAGTAATGCTTACATTGTGAAAGTCTTCTATGATGCAGATTCCATTTTTCTACATTTCATATTGATTATATCTTGGAAACCTCAAGATGTTCTACAACGCTGGGGAAATAAATACTCAAAGGCAATATAAATCTTATTTCCTAGGACAGCTACCTGAACAGGGTAACAGAATTCAAGCTTTTCCACTTGAATTCTGAAAAAAAGGGCCTGTTCCTCATGCTTTTCCACCCCTTGATACTTCCCAGTTTATAAGCAGCATCTGGTTTTCAATGTTCTTTGCAAGATACTGATCTTAACAGTTGCAATTCCTTCATGAGTTTCAGTGACTTAGCAAGAAGGCATGCTCTGTAAAGACTAGACCTCTCTTCACTTCTGACTGGCCAGGGGAAAAAGTGATTTTAACTAGAGCTCTGCTCAAATACTTTTCTTATGCGACACTCTTGGCAAACAAATGATAAGGAGGAGGAAATAACACTTCCTTGATTCTTTTTCCCCCTATCTCCCACTCTTTTTTTAAACCTTTGCTTCCCTTTTGTATCAGAAGTTACAAATTTTCACTTGGAGGAACACCTAGAAAAAAGATATATACTTGGAAATAATTTTTATGAAGTGTATCAATGAAATAACTGTACTAATGGTCAGACTCTAAGCTGCACACGAATTCAAAAACATTTGCAGGTGCAGCAGTAGCAAATTTTGCAAAGAAACCCTACAAAAAAAAAGTTTAGCTGATGTAACAGTTCTGAGACTGGGAATAAGGAGTTCTTTTACTTTCTGAGTAATTATTGTTTAAATAAAGGTCTGCAGTTCTATCAAGTGAAGAATGCTGTTTAAGTCCCAAAAAAATATTCTTTCTCACTCAGTGGAGCTCTTTGTATCAAGAAGATTTAAAAAAGAACCAATTTGTTCCTACAAGAATGATCATGTCTGCACCACTGGATGTAGTCTGCTTCATAGGAAAAAAACGTTTATTTTGCCATTATTAAAAAATTGCTAAGTTGGATCAACCAAAAAAAGGTCTCCATTTTAAAATCATTTGAGTAGCCACTTAGCAGCAGTCTATGACTATTTTATATGGTCTTTAAAGTGCTCAATAATCCCATAAAGTTTTAACCTTTATTTTATTGGTACCTGCAACTTTTTGTGTTACATGTCTAAAACCAATGGAAAGATTTTTCATGAATCACATGAATTTTTATTTTACTGTTCACATAAAAAAGCTTTCTAGTATCTTTTAATAGAAGGATTTTGTCTGTGAATTATATCATGGTCACCATGCATTATTCTGAACTCTAGTTTCTGATCCAGAAAGCCATGTTTAAATCACTCTGGGCATTAAAATTAAATTTGTAAATGACTGACTACATGAACTAGCACGGTTATCTTGCAGCAGTGAGAAGGTGGTAGAACACAGACTTGTGACATCAAGTTTTAGTATATCTTTGAGTAGTGGGGTAAAAATTATTCAGATTATTTATTTGTTTATTAACTTGATAACTGAACAAGAAGTGAGGAATTACAGTGTAGAAGGTGTAAAATATTCCATCAGCAACCAAAAACTGCAGGGACATTTTAGTTTTCATGCAGAAGAGGTAAAGCACTTTTTAGCCACAAAAACAAAGTTGCCGTAGTTAAGATTACTAATAACCTTTTCAGTATCCTGTACTTCTCTGAAGCATTTTTTTAAGCTTCAGAAAAACCTAGCTTCTCCCCAAATAGTTCAAAGAAATCGCAGACATTTCTCAGACAAAAATAGGATGATAAATAAAGGTTGAAATTTTTTCAGGGCTGTCATGTTATGCCAGTGAAAGCCAATGGCTGAAGCTACAGCAGGTTTCTCAGTTGAAAGTCAGTCATCCTAGGAAGTAGTGTTTGATGCACTGTCAAATAAGCAATTGCTTCAGAAAGTTTTAGAGTGTTTGCAAATAGTTTCATTGAGGAATTCTCTCAACCCATAATATCTTGTTTTTCTCCCCTCCCAAAAAAACACCAGCCAAGCACAATTGCACACTAACTTACCTGACAGGTTGGCAGATAGCACCAGTCAGCAACCTTTAAAATCATCCAGACCAATAACCTTATGGAATAAGGAAAGCTATAGAACACTTAATATTAACATACTGATCCAAAGTGCCCACAAGACATCCATGGGAGCTAGGGCCAGCACTGCCCGTTCCCAGTGGGACACAGGAAAGGGGCAGAGTGAGGCTGGGGAAACCACCCTGGGGCCCATCTCCATTCCCTTGAGGTGTCCTCCCAACCCAGGCACTTACCTTCTTGCCACCCAGGGCTTCAAAGTGGCTCCGCAGCTCCTCCACAGTGATGGGGAAATGCTCGATCTGCTGATGGCCACCTAGGGTCTCCTCCTTGAACACATCCGCTGGCACTTTCTCCATGGTGCTACTGCAGCTGATCTTATCCAGCACCAGGGACGATGGGGCTGGCGAGTACCGGCACATCAAGCCAGGTGTTGGGGCATTGGTGGACTCCCATCTCTGCTTCAGGAGCTCCACGGAGCCCTTCTGTAGGGGCAAATCTGCCAGCTCCAGTGTGCCCTGCCAATGCAACATGTACCTGGGGTCAGAGACAGGTGGCACTGTGCCAGCAGAGGCCACTGTGGGGTGGCTCGAGAGCCCTCGTGTGTCACACGACATAGGCTGGTGGCTGGGACAGAAGCCACTTCCCAGGGGAAAGTGAGATCCAGTAAGAGTCAGTGAAATGATTCAGTGTGTTCATACAGCACGACTATGTTAATTAAAGGGTGAATTAAGGGTGGTGTTCAGAGATTTTATTCTCAAGCTTGCGAGCAGAATTGCTGTCTGTCATGAATGGAAAAACAGCAAGCACACAATTAGTGAGAAATTAAAACAAAGTGGGGCAAATGAATGAATGCCTGGTAATCAGTGTGTGCTGCACTGAAAGGTGTTGTGACAGGTGACTGCTGGTTTCTTTTAGATTTGATACAGCTGTCAGTATTGTAGAGTGAGATGCAGCATTTTAATAAAGCCAGGAGACAGAAGGGCATTAGCTGTGAGAGTACTTGGATAATCTGGAAACACATCCCAGTACAGTGCTCCTAATTGCACCGTAATTCTTCTGGCAGGTAAAGTATGAAGTGTTGATATCAAATCTTTCTGATCCATTGACTGTGCTCTCACAAAGGCTTATTCCATCTTTCTTACATCTTTCCTTGGGAAGGAAAATTGCCATTCTAGCATTTTCCACCAGTTGCTGAAATCTGCTACCCGTTTACTGAAATCAGTTCCCAGGAGGTTTGATTTCAAGGATTTTTTTGCCCTGTAGGAAATACTCAAATGTAAGTTTGCGTCTCTCGTTCAAAATGTTTGAGTAGAAAGAGAATGTATTTAAAACAGTAGAGAAATGTTAACAAGAACTGTGACCCACCTACTAGCTGAAATCTCAGTTCATTAGCCTCTCCCTTCAAGAGGGGCAAGAGAGTTTGCTATGTGTTTAACTGCCCCTTAACATGCTTACCTTTTGATTGAGTTTAAATCTGCATTGTTAAGGGTTGGACTTGGAGTTTTTTTGAGTCAATTTTTAACCAGAATTAGTGTGGTCTGTAATATTTTGCTTAGGAGGAAAATATACAGGAGAAGCACTATGTGTTTGATGTACTCCCAAGAATATTTTTAGAAGGAAACTCAAGGTCCGCTTTCCTTGAACAAAACAGGGAAGAGTTAGCTCACAGTTTTCACCTTCTTCCTAACAAGAAGTTGGCCCAAGGCTTGTTTCTCCTTTAGTGTTTTGGCAGTACTGGGTTGCGACTCTGGCTAACATCCTGCTAATTGTCTTTGACCAGTGCAAGCTGTCTCCCGTGCTGTCCCCTTCCTGCAAGCAAAAGAGTAACACATTTCCTTCCTCCTGTCTGATTCCTTCAAAGATCCTAAATGGGTCTGACTTCTAACCTAAAATGAAGAACAGCTGCTAAATTCACCAGTCACAGGAACATTCAACCTAACTCATAGCTGTATGTTAGAAATACTCTTGATTTACACTACATCTAAAGATTTAGTTTAAACTGTGAAGCAGGCTCTTCCTTATCCAGGTGACTGTGCTTATGCAATACCTTCATTCTCCTATGTTTTGCTTCATTGTTAATGGGTCCTTTTGTTGGTTTCAGTGGTTTTCAGGGTAGGTGTTACGATGATATTCAAAAATAGTCTGGAGTTCACCTCCTTCTCCCTTGCAGCTCTCAAAATAGAATTAACTAAAAATGGTAGTTTTTTGTACCCTTCTCTAGTGTGGTATCTATGGCTTGCTGGACGACAGATAAACCAAACATATTTGCTTAGTTCACATGCCTGAAATGACTTGTGTGAGGTGAAATTGTGCAGTGATTCAACAGTTTAGAAGTTGGTGATCTGTTGCACTGCCCACCCCCCCAAAGGAGAGATTTCATTATAACATCTGCATCTGTGTCAGGAATAAAATTGAATGTGGGCACAAACTTGACTTGAAGCCACTTCTTAAAGGTACATTTTAATAAAACTCTCCCTTTGCATCTTGGGGAAAAAACCCCACAAAACAGCAGCAACAAAAAAACCAAACCAGAATTTGATATATCCTACAGGTCATTCAAGGCTTTCACATTTTATTACTATCTCCAAAACTGGTCTCTGATCTTCTGATTTCCTTCCCTACTTGTTCATGGTAGTTTAAATCACTGTAGAATATTAATGGAAATGTATTTCAAATAAAATATGTGATGAATACCAAATATATAAAATTGCCAGTTATTTTGTTTCTTGAGCTTTGTAGAGCCTTAGCCTTTATGAAAAGGGAGGAAAAAATAGAGTGAATAAGAAAAGTGCAGATTTGGACATTAACCTACATCACTATTATAATTTCACACTGTCTCTGCTGATTGTAGTTTTTAACTTCTACTGGTCATCTGTAAAATTACCATTTTTAAATGAAGGGGAGAACAGATATTGTTGCTTTTATGTGTTTCCCTTTTTTTTTTTTTCTTCTTCTCGTGTCTGCTATTTTTAGCTCTCAGCTATCTGGCTATATTTGTCCTCTGGCCTGTTCACTTCTCCCCCAAACTCACCTTGACTGATTTTCCCATAGCAACAATAAACTTATTGCACTATCCAATTTGCTGAAATTGCAGTCAAATTCGCATCTGTGGGTCTGTGACTATCCTCTTCCCAAGGGCTCCAGAGTAGGAGCCTGCCCATGTATGGGACTTGTGTCAAGGCCGAACTTAGTCTGTTACACTTATGCTTTCAGTTGCATTGCACCAAACCCCTGCTCATAACAGTCAAGTAACAGCCCATAAAAAATGAACAACGTATTTAAAAAAAATAAAAATTATCCAAGTGATAGGATAAAGGTTTCAGCCAGGTTAAAACTCTGTCGGGAGCATTGCCTTCTCATTTGCCTTGGTTTGGGGGACTCAAGTGTGCTTCTGTGCCCAAAGTGGTGTGTTGGAGAAAGGAAGATTGTAGTACCAAACAAATTAAGTTAGCTAGTGAGCAGCCATTCTGGCAGAAATTGATGGTGGAATTTTTGTGAAGGAACTACCTAAAATGCTAGATATCCTTCAAAAGTAGATCTTTGTGAATGCTGCCTATAAACCTTTTGTGTGAATGTATGTGTTTTATGAGGCCGGTGATAGTACAGCATTCGAACAGTGCAATTAAACTGTAGGTTTTACATTTTTTGTGTTTCTTCTCTGGGATCTTTTGGATATCTCTCACACTGATTTTATAAGAGGCCTATGTTAATTCTTCATTGCCTGTAATAAATCTGATAAATGCATACTTTTCCTGAGCAAAAAGCTATAGGAAGGCCTGTAGAATTTGTAGACTCATGAATTGCAGATATTCAGTAAATTTCAGGTTTTTTAAACCTGAAGTTGTTCGTAAATCTGTCTTCACAGTAGGATCATTGAAATGGTATTTTTCTTCTTGCACTGTAAATGAGATAAGCCCTCTTCTACTGTTTACAGGCTGTTTATTCAATTGGTAGGTGACTATATTCATGCAAGTAATTAAAAGAGCTGTTGAGGAAAAAATGTATCACTTCTGTGTATTCCTTTGCCAAAATGGCTACCTGCATTTTCATCATATTCTTGCTATCTTAAATGTTTCTTACATGTGAACTCTTTCATTTGTTCACTCGCAAACAAGTAAATAGAAAGTGTAAAAATAGTAAACTGATACAGTTTATTTGTAGAACTTTTTGTGAATAGTGTTGCTATGTTCCATTAGCTGTATCCCCGTGGGAGGATATAATCATGCATATTATATTGATGAGTCCTCTACTGACAGGAGAAAACAGTCTGTTGTCAAACAGCTGCCATTTGCTATTGCATATTGAACTGGATTGTCTTCTCAATTAAAAAAAACCCCACAACCCCCTCCCCCCCACCCAACAAAAACCCCACAACAAACAAACCCCAAACCAAAAATCTTTTGAGGACAGGATTTGAGAAATCCTTTATATGATCCTCCATAATATTTCATCCAGCTCTTGCGTCTGACAGCTCCCCTTCTATTCCACCCTGGACGTCTGGTTCCAGTTAATCTGCACTGTCAGGAATCCCTGACATGAGGATCTCTAGGTCATCTTGGGATAAATTATGAGAGAAGGACCAACACCTTTCAAATGAAGCCTGTATATCACTCAACCCAATGCGTTTGCCAAACCACTGAAGAGCAACCCCTAGGATTCAGAAGAGGCTACAGAAGAAAGAGCAGCTGACCCCTTAGTTTATGATGATCCTGGGAAAGGATGCAGGGGGGTGAAAGAGAGGACCAGAGTTGCTTAAGTTCTCCTCTAGTCAATAATAGAATATTTCAGTTGGAAGGGATCTACAGCAGACATCTAGTCCAACTGCAATATTAATTGCCCACTTTACTGGATAATCTCTTCTCCTGTAAGGACTCTTTAAATGTGCACGATAGCTAGGCACACGTGTCTGACACTGTTGCTTGAAAAGCTTGCGGCTCCTTCTGCAGGTAAGCAGAGCCTCAAGTATCTGTAACATTTCTTATTTACATTTCACACACTTCTTAACAAAAGCAGCTCAGACAAGTTTATGAAAAGAGCTGAAATAGTTCTTGATTACTACAAAATGTAAAGCACTTTCAAATTCCTAGTCATATTTTCAGAAAATAGATTAATTTGGGCTGTCATGTAACATGCCAATCTTTATCCTCATGCAAATACGTATAGCTAAATAAGAAATGTTTCAGCTCTAAATTATGGCAGACCCCTATTCTAGCAAACATAACAAGGTTCCAGTATTTTGAAGTAAATCCCTAATTCTTATATCTTAACAGCAAAATCAACATGTTTTCTCATCTAATAAGAGAGGAGTAGAAAACGCATTATTCATATTCATGGGACTTGAGGAAAGACATAGGTTTTTGGTTTTTTGGTGTTGGTTTTTTTTTTTCATTTTATCCCCTCACGCTCATTTATTACATAAGCAGTATCAGGCCCCACACTAGACAGCCTATTAAAAAAAAACAAAAAAAGGCATTAAATTGCATATTTGTGCTGAGTTTATCTTACCGCTGTGGTGTTCTCAGTCAAGTTTTCCAGTTGTGACTCTGCTGCACTCATTGTGTGCCTGTTTAAAGGAAGACGAATTTAAGCGTTCTCTAATTTATTGGTCTCATTTGACTAACAAACATGAAGCTTGATAGATGCACGTCTGATAGTAGTTACAAGACACCAAATCTCTTATGTGTTTGCCTTGCCAATGTATTATTTAGTGAGGCATGGAGGTAAGGGATGCTTTCTGCCATACCTCTGGCTGCACTGTGTGTGCTCATCTTACACTGCTTAGCAGTGGCAAAGGCTGGAGGCAACAGCTTTTGTTTCAGTGTTCTTTGGCAGGAAGCAAAGCACCTTCCAGTAAAAAACAGTTGTTCTTAAGTACTTAGGAAAGGTTTGGAGAAAAAGTACAATTGATGGGTTATAAGTCAAAGGATAAGAAAGTACTGTGTGCGTTCAGCATCATTCAGACCACGTAACAATACCAGCTGTTTTTCTAAATAATAAATATAATTGCTTTTCATTGTGCACCAAAAGTACACATTATACATCATACAGGAAAAAAAGGTAGAAGGATTTTCAAAGATCTTCTTTTCCCCTTCATTCTGTTTTCTTCTGGTGTGTTACAGGGCTGTTGCTTTTTCTTTCCCTGCCTCCAAATCATTCAGATTAATTTCTATAAGCTTTTGACCTTTCTAGCTATTTTCCTCGTCAAGGGAATTACTGTAGCATGGGTGCTAGCATTCCAGTCTACACTGCTTATCATCTAGAACAAATTAATTCAAAGGAGGAGATATATGTAAAATGAGTAATTTTAAATCTTAAAACTTAAGTGCAGGTAACTTGTCAATTGAGGAAGATACTCCTGCTTAGTTTAAAAAAAAACCCTCAAACCTTTAGAATCTGATGCATGAGCCAAGCATCTTATAAAGGCAATGCTGACATCTCTTTACCTTTTAATAGAAGAATGGTAATTGTGCAACAAATGCTGAGAAGCATCTTTTTTCACTAAAGGCAAGCAGTGCATTTCTGTCCCTTGTTATGTGTTCATGGAAAGTCAGAAACAAATACAGACATATAGCTTCCACTTAAAAAGTCCTCTTTCAGCTAATCTTAAATGCTAGGAAAATTGGATGGTCATGACACACGAGCCGTTGTATTACAAACCATAAATAGGTTAACATGTATTTCTAGTATTTAGCCTTTTATTCAATTCTGACTGTTGCTTCAAAATGCCGTTAAGCAACACTCAGCACTGCTGACACCAGATATATGAAAAGAAGGAATGAGTGCTTACAAACTCTTGTCATGGCCCAGTTTACAATTGCAGAATAATTTTGGTTGGCAGGGACCTCTGTAGGTCTTCTAGTCCTACCTCCTTTTTTTTCCCCCTGATATACCACTATGTCTATTTTTTCCATTATCTTTGAGAGAGTCCTCAGTCCACATCTGTCAGGATCACATGTTGGCAGGTGAAGACTGCAGTCAAGAGGTGCTGCTTTCTGACTTGCCCATCACCACTGTGGGCAAACACAGCCAAATTCAAAGGTTTCCGGGCCACCATGTCTATGGGTGGACATATGCAAGTCGATACAACCAACCTGGCCTCCCAGAACTCCTTCTCCAAAGGGACCAGCCAGGAGCACACAGGGACAGAACCTGTTCTGTAACCTCTCCCCAAATGACTTGGTGTCCTTAGGGACACATTTTTGGGTGGACTATTCAGTAGATAATAAAAATACCCAAACATAGGCAGCACTTGTGTTTCATTGTTACTCTCAACTACTAGCTCTGGTGTGCCACGCTTGGTTTTTGATTTACGCCTGTTTTTCTTTCTCTCTTTCTGTAGTGTAATGAAGACTTCTCTGACTTTCAGGCTAAACCTCCTTATCCAATAATTTAAAGAACTCTTCAACTAAGTACAGGATGCACTAAAGCTACCCTCTTGCATCCACTCATGCAGCATGTTTTGTAATTCATAAAAATGACATGAAATCTTACTTTAAAAACTGCAGGCCATGAAATGTACAAAATAACAAAGTAATTTAAAATACCTACAAAATACTTCCCCCCCACCTTTGAAATAGTAACAAATCTTATAATGCAATAAAACTTACTGTGCTGCAGGTTGATTATACATGACCTATGCTTCAGTCTAGTCTTTAATGAAAGGTGGTTAAATCTGTGTGAGGAATCTCCTCTGTCCTGCCCTTGACTGTAATTTATATTTTTGTGTAGTTGGTACATGGGTTTACTGAATCACCATGCAGGTTTTTTTCGCCCTCTCAAGTTTGATCATGGCTAAATGCCTGCAAGGCAACAGAGAATTAGGCCCTTTGCTTTATGGTCTGTTTTAAACTGAAGGTTTGGAACGCTCATGGCAAATACTGCTGAGCATGAAATCCCTGTCCTGAGGCTCATCCATCTCATTTCTACACCGCCATAATTCTCACCAACTTCCCCAGCTCTGTCCTTGTGTACTAGTGTAATGCTCATATACACTTGTAAAGTGTCTCTTGTAATTGAACAGTCTATTAACTGCTGTAACTATAGAGGAATTTATGGCATTTAGCTTTTGCTTTAGAATATTTGTTTATCTCTTCTAAACATTTTTTTAAATTAGAACTATGTTTTAAAATGAGAATTTACTTGATAACTATCTGCTTATCATCATTGCTGATAACTCTTACTTAAGCTATTATAAGGCTCTTTGATGTACACTTGAGTCCTGGAAGGGGCTCTTTTTGATTAACCTATTCTTTGTAAATGGGAAATGCAGAGAGAAATCCTATGTAGACCTCTTTGCTCCTAGAGACAAAGAATCAGGAAAAGAAGTCAGAAGTTTGTGATTATAATGAGAATATTGGAATTAATAAAGCAACTTAGTGCTCATGGATGTGTTAAAAGATGATCCAGAGATACACATCACCTGTCTACATTAGGGTACCATCTGTTCTGTATTGGTATATGACTGACAGCTAATAAATGTCCTTGGGAATACGCTGCAGGGGGAGGATACAGAAAAATGGGTTTTATGTTGAGTTTTAACCAAAGACCTGTTGCTTGATTTTAAATAATTATTATCGAGTTAGATGATGTATTTCAGAATAGGATTCTGTTTTTTTCTACGCAGATAGAGCCAGCGAAATGGAAGTAAGGATTTTATAACCTTGTCGCTTTAGCCAGTGTTCTGGGAACTCTGAATTGCAGTCACATGTAACGTTATGGCTCCGTCTTGGCAGAACTATATGAATCAGCATAGAAAGCAGTATCAGCTGGTTAACATGTGAACAGAGCAAGCCTCAGCAGCATGCATTGAAGTCTGGGTGAAATTCCCAGGATCATTGCATGATTCACTCAAATTGGATAACTCTTTAATTGGTCAGTTGGAAAATTGGTCAAATGGAAAAATTGCAGCTGGCTAGCTTGTTGGTAACAATGTGTTATGAGTATGTTAATAACCATTCCATTATTATAATTCACCTAAAATAATCCTTATGTGATTTCAAGGGACAGTGGCATCCATTAAAAACACAGCTGATGACAGTGGATGGGCACCCATCTAACTCTAGAGAGCAAAGATCACTGTGCTTAATCACTCACCCTCCAGACAAATATTTAGGATGCCTTAATTTTGCTCTTTACATCTTTCAAGAATGACTGGTGAAATGTCTGATGGCATTCTTTTCAGTATGATGGATCTTTGCATTATTCTGCTGCAAGGAGCTTCATACTGAGGGATCATGAAACAATAATATTTCAGTTATGTCTACCACCTTTCCGAGACTATCACGAGAAGAACTTCTCGTCAAGTTTTCCATATGAAAGACACTATTCATTTAAATTACATTGTTTAAATTATTTCTGTTCTTCTAATAGTAGCGTTTGCCATATGCCTTCGTATAGGAAAACAAAGGTTTCAGTGCCGCAGTTATAATTACTTTGACTATATGAATATTTTTTAATATTATATCACATTATTATTATCAACTTAGAAATATCTTCTGGAAATATAGGCATCTTGCATTTCTTATCCCTGTAGTTCAATACTTCCTTTCTTTTCTGCTAGATGTATCAGAAAACTACAGCTCTTTTCCAAAGTAATAAGCTTAACAAAGATAAGCCTTACCATAGACACTAGAGGCAAGAATTAGGATACTTTAGTCAAGGGACAGGTTTTTAGCCTCCGGATTGTCAAACCGACTTGGAAAAACAGCTGTTATTTAAAAGATTTAAGTATTCAGGATTGCTGACAGCTTTTATGTTTTACAGTAGCCTGGAAGAGCTTTGGTCTACTGCTTTACTTTTTTGGTCTTACGAATGCAGTTTCTATGGTCTACTTGAAACAGCACTTCAAGCTGCCTTTATCTGCTGCCAGGGTGTTCTACAAGGAACCTCTTTCTGTCCTTTGTCTCCATTGGATTTGCAAGAGCACTATTAGAAGGACATGGCAGCATTTAGTATCTCATATAAATAAATCTCTTTTCCTCTGCATCAAGAACTGAGTTTGACTGTTTGCTTCTGTCATCATCTTGTCTTGGGCTACACTTCTCACCCTGACAGTGGAAGAGATTTCATTACTAATAGTAGCAGAAATACATTGTTTTTCTCTTAGAAAGAGATAGTGCTAATACTGTCTAAAACTTTGAAGAGAGAACAAAGCATTTCTTGATACTTTCTCAGGTGTACTGCTGAGTAAGCAGGGAAAAAAACAGGAGACATCATATTTCCAGATGTTTTTTGTGAAGCACTGAAGTCAAAGTTAAGCTAGAGTGAAACACAATATTCTTTTTCAGATTGTTATATTTGCATCCAGATGCATCCATATTGTACTGTTCCGTTTTCAGCTATGTACAAAGAGAGTCAGTAGGTTATAGAAAATTATTGAATCCTGTGAAAGGAACTTGACAAGAAGTTTTCAGGGAGTCATTATGACAGAACAGGTTCTGAAGGTCAGAGTAACAAGTACATGTAATGGGGCTTTTAGAAGGAAAAATTGAAGGAAGGAAGAGATTTCAAATACCATTATCAATGAAGATAACAACAATACGAGGAGATTTTAGCCTGGAGGAGTTCTACTAAGGAGTGAACATGACATTACACAACTGAGCAGAAAATGCCATAGCTAAACAAACTCTGAGGAATCCTTATTCAGTAGGATTTTATAGCCCAACAGTGATGAGCTTCTGGAAACAGAGTTAAAATCTGACATTTAGAGCCAATGAAAAGTATAGATCAAGCAATGCTGAGTAACACATATACAAATCATTAATTTGTTCTGTTGTTGCTGGTAGGTTTTATTTGGCTTTCGCTTTTGGCTCTTCCCATAAAACTTCCACTTTTATGGATGAGATATAGTTAAGTGGTAAAGAGCAGCACTGGGAAATAAAACATAACTTGCATTTTTATTTATATCTCTTTCTTAATCTATGTTGTGCCCAGAAACATAAGATTACGAATCCAACAATAAAAAGAAGAAATTGAATATTCTCAGCTTTCTTTGAACAGGTTGTGGCACCCTTCTAGTACACTGTTTTAATTTCTTGTCCCAGCAGAGAGGGGGATTAGACCTTTTAATAAGAACAGAATGGTTGAAGAGAGTGTCATTTTTATTGGCTTGCTCTGGTTGTTAAACGTGACCATAAGAACTGTAAAATCAATGAAATCTTTTTTTTTTTAAATCTATCTGAAACAAACCATTCCTTGATTTTGTTTAGACGTTGGGTTTAGACGTTGCTCACACTGCAACTTAGGAATGTACATCTAAAATCTTAGGTTGATTCAGAATGCTTAAGATTATCTTTTGTATAGAAGTACAATGCTTTTTATTGAAAATGCTCTTTAAAAGCAGATAGATTCTTCGTCTGCAACTTGAAGTACTAACATGAGTAAGAAATTTTGACAAGGGTTGGGTTTTCTTGTTTGTTTTGTTTTTTGTCTGCAGACTATTTTTGTGAGCCTTGAACTGACTTGTGTTGAAACCTGTGGGCTACTAACTTGTCTTTGTTTTGTCTCTGAGTCCTTATGCTAAATGAAATTACAAATTTTACCATATCCATGTGATGCCATAGTGCTTCTTCCAACAAGGTTTGATGGTAGCTGACTTTTCTCTAGAACCAGAGCAACCCCAGCACCCTACCCCTTGAGAAGAATGTGTCCTTGAGCACAAAGGCATCTGCTCTGATTTGCTTCATTACTGGGGCTGCCTGACTGGAAGAGACAAGGTTTGTGGTGTGCCCCTTCTAGATGGTGGTGGGGAGATTATTATTTACTCGTTCTCTTAACATTAAACTTGCTGTGGAAAGAGGTTTGAAGATTGAAATGCCACTGCAGTTTCACTTTGCTGTCTCAGTGGGGCATTTTCCCTCCTTTCACCTTTTTCCTCACTGAATAGTTTCATCATAAGTCACAGTATATTTGTTACGCTGACATTGCTCTAATGGAGGACCTGTTTTCCAGTATATGCAATGAAGCAGGATATTGTTTCTGAATGAGTTTCATTTATAACTTCAGTAGCTGCTTATACTCCTCTCTCAGTTAAGCCTGACATGTTCTTACTGTCAAGAAAGGCAATCATAAATTCCATGTTCTGTCTGTTAATATAGCAGGACAAAGACTTCTTACCTCTTGACTTAAGAAGACACTTTCTTTTGTGATTACTTATCGAAATGATGGCCAATTGACTTTTGTTAGCTCAGCGAAGAACTATTAATTCTGTATAACCACAAGATAAGTAAGGTGCTGGGAAGGGAGAAAGAGCACATGCTTTGTGAGGCCTTGCAGAGCAGCCTCCCCAGACTCTACAAGAAAAGCACAGCAATAACAGGAGATGGTAGATCTAGGGCATGACATATGATCATATGATGGTAGATCTAGGGCCTGCATTAGAAGCCATAAGAGTGCTCTCTCGTCTACTTATACAGAATGAACATTTCTTTGGAGACTGGGCGTAGAGGGAACAGCAGGCCTGTCCTTTGGTTTTATGCCTCTTTAACCTGGTCGTAAAGTAATAAACAGAGTCTCATTGATTTTCCATAAGACCTCCAACCTCATAGTTATGTATCCAATTTAAATCTTTTTTTTTTCAGCTGTATTTTCTTACTTGTAATACAACTTCTAAATACATTATCATTGCTGCTTAAATCTGTCCAGTATATGTCGACTGTCAGTTATATATATTCTCATCCATCCTTTAGCAAGACTACAAGATGCTAGGTGTTTTACTTTTTTTTTTTTCAGAAATTCATTCCTTTCCAAGTCTTTAATGATTTTTCTCGTTCTTTTTTGAAATATCTCCAATATGTTGATTTCCCCTTTTTTTTTCAGGGGTGTGGGGGGAGAGGAAAAACCCTACATTACTCTTGATACATCTCCACTTCTGAATAGAAAAATTATCTGATGCATGACTCAGTGCAGTGACTGTATAGGCTTGAGTTAAAATTGCTTGGATGACTGAACTCATTTTTGTGTGCAGAGGTTCACAATCTGCTTATTGGCATTTTTACTGCCAGTCCATGTTATTTTTGCTTTCAACTCCTGCTCTGCACTTGTTTTCATGGAGGAAAAATGTTTCACAAGAAAGTGATAAGTTTTCTGCAGTGTGTTAATAACCACAATGGAGCCAGTGGTTCTGCCAGTATTCAGAATTCTTTTAAAAGTTGAGGACTGTTGTTTAGAGTGCATGTGGACATAATTTCAGACATTGGTATTACTTTCGATATTCAAAAGAAACCTTAAAAATCATCCATGAAGTGTTGATGAAGTTACGATCACAATTGGGATTTTTTGTTCACATTTGATTAATTTATCTCAGAGCTTCTTTTCTGGCCCGCCCTTGCCTTCCCAAACCATACAGAGCAGTGGCAGTGTTGGTCTGTGGCAGCTGCACTTTGAGTGTGTCTCCTAAACCTTGTCAGCTGTGGTAGGCAGTCCCTACCACAATGCCTATTTATTTATTTATTGCTACAGTCCCTATTTTATTTATTGGAAAAATAAAATATTGTTGGCATTCACACAAAGCTATTACAAAATACTTACAAATTATTTTCTTGGTTTCTCTAATAAAGTTTAGATTCAGAACACTTTTCTGCAAGGATACTAACTGAGACAATAATAGTAAGGAAAGACTAATAATTCTGTCAGTATGTCTTTCCTTTTAGCTCAAGGCATCATATTGCCCAGCTAAGTCGCTCACAGGCGGGAGAATACAACAGAACATTTCTCTTAAAAACTTTTAAATAAAAGTCTGGCTTATGTAGCAGAATAAAGCTTTTAAAAGAGGAAGAGAGCAAAGATATTAATAAGCAATATTAATATGCATTTGTATTATTTGGTAATTTGTATTATGTACTCCTAGTTCTGTACATGTGTTGCCCTACTAGGGGCACAGTCTAAACTGGCAATCAAGAAAGTGTAGATTTTTAAACGATAAAACCAGTTTACCCGAAGTATATTAGATCTGGAAGGCCCTTCCCTTACTGACACATGGTCTGCCATTTTATGACAAGGTGCTGCTGTTTTATGATGGGGGTGCCATTTTGTTCTCCATCATAACCCACACGGCTGGCTGGCAAGACCAGCCACCCCTACCCACGCGGGCAGTGGTGCGTTGAGAGAGGAAGCCCCAGTTCCTGCATACAGGGAGGCTGCCACTTTTGGCAGTGTCGCTCCCCACACGGCTTTGAGCAGTGCAGAAGGCTTTTTCTATAAGGATTGTTTGCTTGGTTTTTAACGTACATTATCCAGCCAGACTGGGATGGAGGCTGATTTGGTATTTGGCTAAAGGTTTTGGTTTAAGTCACATATCCTGCCTTGCAAGAACTAAACCATGAAGGCCCTGGGATCAGAGCATCTCGCTCCTCCCCTCTATAGAGGCCCCAGTACCTCATGCTCAAGCCATTCTGTTACCAGTGACTCCAGAATCATCCACATCTGCAAAGCTGTTGGGAAGTTGGGAGTGTTGTCAGCCCAGAACTTTTCTGCTTTTAAATGCAGGGTTTGAGTAGTTTAAAATTAGTTCAGTGAAACTGTAATCAAATCCATTTACTTCTATCTGAATAAGTACTGTGTTTGCCAGGGTTGACAGCAGTTGGGCCGCTTACAGTGTGTATGCCCAAATCCTCTAGGAGCAGTGTTTGATTATAAGCTCTCTGCTCTGGAGATTGTGTTTCTGTAATGTTTGTAAAAAGCCTGGTGCAAAAGTGCTGTACGTCTCCTTGGAGTTTCTGGGATCTGCCATTGGTTCTTTGGTGGGGTTTTTTGGGTTTTTTGTTTGTTTGTTTGTTTTTTTAAATCTTAAAATGAGACTGATGAAATGTGAAATCTGGGGACCGTTCATTTTTACAGGCATTGTTATTCAATGTAATGTAAACATACCATTAGCACGTGACTGCTAAAAAAAAATTTAGGTTAGTTTAATATGAGAGAACAGAACAGAAGAAAATTGCCTGTCATATGTTTTCCATTTTATCAGTGGGTAGGTAGTGTCTATTTTTTTCATATTTGTCACATTGGGAAAATTCTTACATAAAAGAAAAAACTGGAAACTGGTTATGTGTAGAGTCTCTTCAAGAAAAAACAATACTCAGTTTGAACTCCTGTATTTAGATAGTTTAGTGGGAGAAAAGGGCAGCGTAACATAAATTAAAAATTTTACTTTAATATGACTTAGGGGGAAAGATGCTTAGGAAAAGAGGGGGGGTTATTTTAAAACAAGGAATCATAAGATTCTGTGTGCCACAGCAACATTTTTTTAATAATGCCGCTGTTATTGACATTAGTAACTGTCGTACAGTGATAAGAAATAGAATTTTATACTGGTCTGGTAGAGTCATGCTTACCATATATTATGCTCTGTGCATAAGCCCCACTACTTCTTGTGTGCTTATTGTGTGCTGGACTTGTCAACATCCTTAGCAGCAAGTTTATGTCAAACACCTGCGGTGTAACAGGTGCTTTTTAAAGTAAAACTTTATTAAATTATTTTTTTAAATTACAGCTTTCATTTTTTGTGGAATCTCATTTTTCAGACTCCAGGAATTCTCTGAAATAGCTCCTGGAGCTGCTCAAAGTGAGAGACGTCCTTCAGGCAACAATATTGTAGTAGAGATTTCTGACAGTGTCCTTGAGCTCTACCATCTACAGATCACTTGAGATGTCAGCAGCATGTGTTTTCTATGTAAGACCCCAAAACGTCAGGACTTTGAGGCTCCTTGAATGTTTAAAATTTAACCCCAGTAGTAAAATGTTGATCCAGTTATGTATGCAATAAAAGTATTGCTAGAATCTACTTATCTACAGCTCTGTGCTGCTGTTCTCTTCACTTGCTAATACTTCAGCAGTGAAATGCAGCCTTCTTGCAAAAGAACATTCATGTTTCAGCCTGATTAAAATTTTTAAAATATTCATGAAAGAGACCCAGAAATTTTGCTGACACTGTTTTTAGAAGAACTAAATGCTCTGGAGTGCATATTGAATTGTACGTGACTGCTGTGGTAGAAAAAAGCCACCTGGAGACTTCTTTTTTCTGGGCTCCATGACAAATTTTATGTCCATCTGCACTTTAGTCTCACAAGAACATAAATATCAAACTATTTTAACTTGCACCCAGCTGGAAAATATAGACTTTATGAGAAGAATGACATTATTTAATAGTACTGTATTCATAGGTTATGGATCTCTTGTGGATAATAAACTTGAACCCTATACCGTATCCAGTATTACATTATTGAAAAACTTGTCTTTTAGAAAAGTTTTTAGATTGTGTCCTTTCTTTATGAAGAACTCAAAAAAAGGAAAAAGCTCACCTCACACGTGCGTGTAGGTAGTACTTAAAAGCCATCTGGATTTAGAAATTATGGGTTTGTTTCTATTGAAATATTAATTATCTACTTATCCACATAAAGCCTGATAGAATTTCAGGGAAGTGAGAGGAAATCATCCTTACTTCACAAATAGAGTCATTAGCTTTGGGGTTGTCTCTGTGTCAACAAGGATAGCGTTTCTTTGTAATACAAAAAGTGATGCCAAACCAACCGTCTTGTGTGGCAAAATGATACTAGTTGGAAAAAAAAAAAAGTAGTTTAGGAAAATACAGTTTAACAAGGTGGAAAAAAAATAATTGAAAAGGACATGGGAACTGTTCAAATATGGAGAATAGGGACCAAGAAGAGAAAGTTCAGAGATAAGCAGCTGTCAGTGCTGTGAGATTCTATGATTTTTCTTATGTGCTAGCTTTATTGTGAACAGCAAAGAATAGTAGGGCTAAAGTATATGCCTGTTTAGAAAGTTGAATGCATTTTCAGTGCAGAGATAAAATATCCTGTTGTTGTTGTTGTCTCACCTACTTCCGCCCCAAAGCAAAACACCAAATTAGAGAAATGCAAAGCAAAATTTTATTGTCATCATTCTAGGAGTCATGACTTCTGCAGACAGTTTCCGCTCCTCTTGCGGCAGTTCAGACTTTTTACCAATGATACTCACTTTCTAGGAAAATTAGTATCTGGCAGTTTCCTTAGTTCTTGTATAGTCTTTTCTCCTTCCGGATGTTCCTATCTACACACGTATTCAATGTAGAATTCTCCTGTCCAGCTCTAGTTGCATTTTACCTTTGCTGGTATCAAGCTAAGTGGTTCTTCTCCAGCCTCTGTTTCTATAATACAGACTTTCCTAACTTTAAGTGTATTTTAACTGTCCTTTAAAAACAGAAATAATGTAAAAGTCTGCAGGAAAAGCTCGCACTCTCAGGCTAATTTTCTAACATAGGTCACGATATCTTCCTTCATTCTGGTCTAAAGAAGATAGTAATTAAAGGAGTCTAAAGCCTGTATTAATGCAATGGTAAGGACTCAGATTGCCCTTGAAAGCCAGAAGGTTAAAAATGTCTGATTCTTAGGATAGTAATGGTATTATGTATGTAGAGTTGTATCACGCAGCAAAAAGTAATGTCACGTCAAGGTCATTGGAGTGTATATTTGAGAAATAGGTATTTCTGATTTATTTCATATAACTCTGCAGTTTTAATGTATCATTAATACAGGTTTTCACATTTAAGCTCTCCAATTTTTAATAAATTGAATAGGAGAGGACTAAAAAGATGCTGTTAAGTTTCATGAAAGGCTTAGGGCAGCCTTAAATGCGTGTATGGAATTAAGTACAGAAGAAACTCATTTTATCTATCCTTATTAAGTATTTCTAAGAGATTTGTTGGGCTAGTATAAGTCAGGATGATTAAGTAGTATTAATAATGTCTTAAAGCATCCTTTGTTTTTGTTTATTTTGTTATTCGTTGATTTCAGATCGTCTGTACAGTAGGAATGCTGCTTGGGTAGGTGTTTCAAATACTGTCTCTTTTACATCCTTTGTTCTTTCTTAATTGCCCTTCATTGCCAGCAAATAAAAATTCTGATAACTTGGGGGTTTTTTTTACACTATCCCTATTTAATTTAACCCTTTTGTAAGAGTTCCAGGATGAGATTTTGGACTCTGTTTTGGCTTTTCCATCCACTTAATTTTTTTCTGGATACATAGGTTTTGAAAAAAGACCCTGAAAATCCTGGTTCTCAAAAATTTAAGATTTTTATTAAAAAGACAGGATGTTCAGGCTGACTCCAGAGACAGGAAACCAGAATCATGTGAAAGTGATAACACAGATCTTCCTGAGCTTCATGTGCAGATTTTCATCCATTGTAGGAACTGCATTTTTCCTGCAATGCCCTCAGTATGATAGCAGTGTTCTGCTTTATGCATGATGGCAGCATCTGTTAGAGTAGCCAGTCTCTTCTCTACGGTAAGGAAGTTCTGTCTTCTGGTTGGCAGATGCAGAAAAGCATTTCTTCTTGTTTCATAAGCAGATAATCCCACCATTAGAGTAGATTCAGAGCAGTTAGTTTCCTGGCAAGGAACAGTCCTGCCTAATCACTGCAGACTTGATGGGTGATTTGGACTGTGTCTGGCCCTGACCCAAGCTTGCTGCTTTACACCCTGGCTCTCGTTGAAGTTGCTCGTGCCAGCCTTGTTACTCTTCTCATTCTCAGCTCACCTTCCCTTGCAGAGCAGCTGCCCCTCCGTGCTCCCTGACATGCTCTGAGCACAAATTTCCCTCTCTTCTTCCCTTCTCTCATTGTTGGCCTTTTTGTGATACTTCTTAACTCCATATACTCTTCTGTGTTCCAGAGAAACATATTAATAAGCTGCTTTGAAGGAGAAGTGAGTCTGCTGGTGGAAAAATAGTCCCTGAAATGGCTACTTGCCACATGAAGGGGATGCATCAGAGTGTATGTTTCAGCTTAAAAGAACAGGAGTGGAGTGTATACCTCAATGATTTCTTCTGCCTGTTTTTTTCTCTGTGTACGTGTTCTTGATATGCATCTTATCTAAACAGAACTATGGAGTGTGGTAGACACTTTAAGGTTTGGGATTTTTTTGGTCATGTGGCAGTGGTACATCTGCAGCAGAATAGAGCAGATTTACAAGTGGATCTTCACCTGAAACATCAGAGTTTTCCAGGGGACCAGTTTAGGTATGGGCTGATTCTTCACATACACTTGGAAAACTAAACTGACACTAAACTGGGAGGAGTGGCTGACACACCAGAGGGATGTGCTGCCATTCAGCGGGACCTAGATAGGCTGGAGAGCTGGGCGGGGA